>MUZH01004235.1:0-67760 GCA_003012965.1 Juglanconis oblonga | reverse complement strand
GCCGTAAAGCGTGCTTCTTCTTTACGGCCCATAACCCCGGATTGCTATTAGCTGCTTAAAAGTAGTATATCGATATTGCCATTGGCTGATGGGATTTAGCCTCTTGGCATTAGATAGTACGTACTTCGTGAAGGACGGTTACGATGTTGACGGCGTAATTGAGCAGGAGCGTTAAGGAAGAAGGCGCCGCAGGCAAAAGGGGGGGTCCAGGGGGGTCTCCCCCTGGGAATTAATTAATAGATCTCTTAAAATCCGAAAAATAAATACTATACCGGCCTTAAGCAGCCTCTAAGATAATACGCTATGCTATTTGACGTTTATCTAGAGCGTCAGAAGGAGCTCTGCCTCTAAGCGTTGCTTCGTTGCCTGCTGCCGTCCCTGGATGGCCAGCCCAGCGTACTCGAAGTAACCTCGAAGATACGGATACCGAGAAATAAATCGGCAAATTTCTCAGCTGACGGCCCTATACTGCGCTCCGGGGCAGCTGAGAAATTTAGCAGGGCGGCCGATTTATTTTAATCATGTATGACAAACAGTCCTACAGCCAGCCTGGCACGTCTCTTTACCTTAGACTCAACAAGATACCCTTACCTAGACTAGACACAGTTGGAAAACAGGATTCACCCATCTTCGGTCAAATCGATCGCCTATCGCCCACCCGAAATGCGAACGTACTTCAGAGGTCGGATAGACCGTGCTCCTGATTCCCTCTCATCTTTGACATTTGCAGCTCGCTTGCGATCCTGGAGAACGTTATTAGCAGTGGACAGAGCGAATAACAAGGGTCGGCAAACCTGGAGACCAGACAGTCTCTCCTGCGCGAGACGGCGACTTTCTTCAGCGGAGAAGTCGTCCATAGTAGAGGGCTCTGGACTGGGCGACCGAGGAATGATGAGCTCTTGCCTGAGAGCATCTAGAAGGTTTTGTCAGTCTCCATTACGACGTCAGGAGCGAGCAAAACACTACTTTCGAGCGGTACGTGAAGGTGAAGACGGCCAAAGCTTCCTTAGGATCCACCTACTCCCGTTCGACAACGGTGTCGCTGGGCGGGAGAGGTTCCATACTCATGCTAAGCTTAAGCAAGAAGCGCTATACCAGTGAAGGCTTAATAGCAGCCTTGCAGGTTAGGCATTTAAAGCTGCAAAGACACTAACAAAAAGTTGTAAATAGAAATTAGTATATAGGGATTAAACGGCTGTAAGCGAGGGAATGCTTAACAATCTATTAGTCGATGGGTCGAGTTTGCAGGTCCTGGGAGCGTAGAGGGCTAACGCGCTGACCGTAAATTTGAACCCCTTCTTCAGTCTAGATATAGAAGAGACAAGAGACGTGACGGAGATGGTGAGGTTGAAGCCGACGGGGACAAGGTGGAACTGAGCTTCCCGCGGCTTCTCGGCCGATTACGTAATGTCGATCCTTTTCAGGTACAGTGCTCGCGGAACGACGTCCCAAACCGGCGAATTCGCTGCATGGTCCACGACACGACACGACACGACGACACGACGACACGACACACACGCTGACACTGTCTTGTCTGTCTTTATACGATGAGACAGCGATGTTGAGACACATTGATGAGCCTTTTACCATCACTCCTTCGCCTTGAAGGAGCTTCACCATGGCGCCGGACTCTGGAAACATCCGAGTCTTTGTTCGCTGGGATGACGATTCGACCATCCATGCTGGGGAGGAACTGAAGGCTACCATTTGCTTCAAGAACATCGCTTCTGTCGGCCCTACCAGCTCGGCACAGTCCCAATTGAAGCCCCCTCCCACTCAGTATCGTGCCGTCCATTCCCATCCCTCAAGCCGCCTCGCCCCGCCCCCATCGACGCCGACCTCCGGCCCCCGGCGCGGCCATCGTTCGAGCTCGTCTCTCAGCATCTCGCCTGCGAAGACCACCCGCGGTCGCGCCGGCTCCATCCCGTGGATCCCCGCGTCGCATCCTCCGGACAATCAACAGAGCAACGGAAACAGCAACGGAAACGGAACTGGAAATGGAAATGGAAATGGCCATAGGAGGTCTGTCTCCATTGTCTCCATAGGCTCGGTCGGCTCGGTCGACAGCCAGGCTACGAGCAATGCCGGCTCAACCGCCTCTCGCTCCGGCCGTGGCCATGGCCGTTCTGCCAGCCTGCAGATTGTTTCTCGCAGTCCAAGATCGGGTTGGTTCTTCTGTCTCTGCAGCTATGCACTGTCATGAAGCTGACTTGCTGTAGTGTCCCATCCCCAGCGATCCTTCAACTCACCCTCCTCGCCATTATACAATGCCTCCTACCCGCCCGGCAGAGACTCGCCTTTCCACCGTCCCTCCGGCGCCTCTACCGCTCCCAATACCCCCAATATCGCCTCCATCACCTCTCCGCACGTCCCGTCGCCTGCCTTCTCTGACTTCAAGTTCCCCATGGCCCCCTCGCCGCTCTCGGATGTGACCACCAGCTCTGCCAAGACCGTGGTGACGGATACAAGCAGCATTCCTCCTACACCACTTGGGGAACCTGCCAATATACCAATACGCCCAAAAGATCCAATACCGATCATCAATGAGCAGATCATGACTCCCGTTGCCAGAGTTCTGTCGACCACTAGTGTAGCGGGGACCCCGAGAAGCAGCGGAGAGTTCTACTCCCAGAGCAATAATTCCACCGAGACCCTCGCCTCTGAATATGTGCTGCACCAGCCTCTAAGAACACATGGACGGTCCCCGCATCTACGGCAGAGGTCCAATTTTTCTCCACAAAAGGCCAAGCGCCCAGAAGCGCTGATGATGGGTTATGTCCAAGTGCAAGGCTCCTTTACTTTGGACGGATCGCTCGTGAACCTCGCTCCTTTCGAAGAGGTGAAACGCAAGGCCGTCGTCGGAGGTCAGGGAGGCGGCGTTGTCGGTCTAGACACCTCGAAGAGGGAGAGCGGTTTTATGCGAGGCTTTGGCTGGGGCAGTTTTACCAATTCTCTGGGGGAGCTGCTTGGCGCTGGGGAGCTTAGCACCATCAAGGAGATGCGAGGGGTTGCGAGTTCCAAATCGGTGCCTTTATTATCCACACCGCAGTCCATTCTGTTTGTGGATCTCACTCTGGCCCCGGGAGAAAGCAAGGCTTTCGAATACTCTTTCAGGCTGCCCAAAGGTTTACCACCCACGCACCGGGGAAAGGCCATGAAGATATCCTACAACCTTGTTATCGGAACGCAACGACCTGGTGGCGTGAAAGAGCAACAAGTCAAATCCGTGGAAATACCGTTCAGGGTGCTGGGGAGCGTCAACAGCCATGGCGAGATACTTGGCCATGATTTGAGGTCACCGTACATCATGTTACGGGATCAAGCACGGATACGAAGCATCGAGAAGAGAAACACTCTTTACATTGACAGACGATCAAGTGAGACCGAATCGCGGGACAATTCCAGCAAAGGCGCGGACCCTGGGTCAACAATGAACGGGTTCCTCTCATACGTTGACGAGTTGGTGAACAAATCTCGTCGGGGCTCAGGAGCTGGGTTACTTTCACCAACCGCCGTACCAAGGTCCAGAAGACCATCTGCTTTCGAGGAGGCGACGACAGCGAAAGATGCAATAGACTTGGCCATCATGAGGAGCAATCTCACGGCGGAAGGCCAACAAAGTGCCAACCGTTTCGAAATCGCCCGGAACGGTCGGCGAGTGGGCGTCGTCATGTTGGCACGACCAGCGTACCGTCTCGGCGAGACCGTGACTATGGCCATCGACTTCACTGGAGCGGAAATACCATGTTATGCTGTACATGCGGCCCTCGAAACTTCCGAGCGAGTCGACCCCAGTCTAGCCATGCGATCCGAGGCGAGTATACACCGCGCATCTCGAAAGGTACATGTGTTCTCATCGGAAGCCACACTCTACTCCCGCCGCGTGGTTTTCAACCCTGCCATACCCGTCACAGCAACGCCAGAGTTTGTCACCAGCGGCATCAGTCTGGAATGGAAGATCAGGCTGGAGTTCGTCGTGCCCTCGCAGGATGTTGAAACGCGAACCATCGAAGAGCAACCAGAAGAGGATGAAGATGTCGCAGGTGATCAGGGTCAGGAAAGGCGCCTCATGCCGGAACCCAAACACCACCAGGGACCACATCCTCTACTGGAAGAGATATCTCGTGACGACCGGGGTGGCCTTGTTCTGGTCGCAGCTGAGAACCTCACCTGTGAGAGTTTTGAAGTCGCCGTCCCATTGAGGGTGTACGGTGCCGTATGCAAAGGGCTCGAAAGGTTGGAAAGAGACGAAGCTCTCGAGGAAGGCCTTGCGGTATAAAATTCCGTATTCAAAACTGATTTGCATCGATGGACAGACATCAACTACAGCGACAGCGACTCATAGATAGACGCATGGTTAGAGGTGCAAATCATGAAGTGTGATTTGCATTTTGGATAAAGCCCACTCACTTCGTTTCCCAGACCGAGATGGCATGCGCAACCTGAGCTGCGCGTCCCATCTACCGCAGCAAATCCAATCGTTGCTCTGGGTGAACTGGAGAGAGAAATCCTGACTTGGTGAATCGCAGCAAGAGGACATCAAGAGGACGGGCGTGCATAGTCATAGCTCTTGTCGTGGTAGGTCTAAATACCTGCGAGGAAAAGAAAGAAGACGCTTATAATGATTGCGAACTTTCGGGGCCTTCTCCCTACAAAGTCGACTCGCACTCACACATTATGAGAGATTTAACTCCTCACCAGACATTATCGACTGCTCCCAAGCCCAGACCGGCCACACATGCTTCCACATCACACAACTACTCCGGCACCGTCTCGAGTCCCGGGCTCTTCTTCCGCGCCAAGATTATATGAACTTGCCAGACAAGATGCAACGGCCCCTTCACCGAACTCTCCAGCTCCTTCCACAGCGCGCTCTCCCACGTCTTGTCCCCAAATCCCACCTGGACCGACATCAACAGCTCCTTGAGCTCCCGTACGCTCGCCCACCGGCTCCAGTCATGATAATTCTCGTACACCAGCCGCTCGTGCGGACTGGCATCCGCCATCGGCACCGCGCACCCCAGTATATCCTTGGACGCGCTCGGCCACCACCATCCCGTCGCGCCGCAGTTGATCTCGAATCGCTTGATGTCCTCCCACTGGTCGGCGGGGAGCTCGACCGCGTCGAGTCCATAGGCAAGGGAGCGCATCCCGCGCGCCCAGTTGGGGTGGATCTGCGCACGGCTTGGGGAGTCTGGCGCTGGCGAGTCGGGTTCGCCGTTGCTATCGAGGCTGCTGCTGCGCGAGGGGTCCTTTAGCAGTCGCGTGTGGAGGTGGTCCTCGACCAGCGCCCGGAGGGCCTTCTTCACGCGCGCGTTGTTCAGGATCCGCGGGAAGCAGCTGTATAGCACCACGGCGAAAGTCCCGCCAGATCGCAAGCTATGGGCGACTTGCTCAACAGCGGACGGCATGTCCATCCAGTGTAGAGCTTCCGCACAGATGGTCCTATCAATTGTAAGTCAGTGGAGCCCGGTAAAGGACAAGCGTCTCCTGCCGGTATTCTGACAAAGAAGAACGAACGTACATATCGACGCTGGACGGAATCAAGAATTGGTCTTGCTCCTCCCCGCGCGCCTGCCAGCACTTGAACGGCACCCCAGGATGGCGCGCATTCACGAAGCGCATCGCGACTCCGAGGTTCTCCTCCCCAGGGTCCGACAGGATCGTGCGTGGCAGCTTTGCCGATGCATCACTACCCGGCCGAGGCTGTAGAGCCGTGAGCAACCCGTCGGTGGCGAGGCCACTACCGGCGCCGAGATCGTGCAGGGTATCCAGAGGCCCGTGGTGATACTGGAGGAAGTTCTCAAACATGGGAATCGGATAGTCGGCGCGGGATGAGTAGAACTTGTCCCACGGCATGGATGGGTGCGTGTACGGCAGGTCGTACTCTACAGGCTGCAGCACCCGTCTGGGCTTGTTCAACATCTCGACAGGAGGAAGGATGGGCGACTCTGGGGGAGTGATGGCCGCTGTGTCGGTGTCCTCTGGAGGAGTGGCATCTCTTTCTTTTTGCGGGTTTGCAGCGGGAGGTGTGTCGTCGGTCGAGTCGGTCGAGGACTCGGTCTCCTCGTGGATGACTGTCGACTTTTGGCGTGGCTTCGCTTCAGTCTCGAAGTCCTCCGAATATAGAGAGGAAGCGGGCGTGGATGAACCAGCGCAGCTATCCTCGGAAGATGCCGAGGATTGTCGACGAGTCAGTGATTGTCTGAAGCTGCTCTGAGCCGATGAGGCTATTGACAATCGGCTCATGTCCGAGCTCAAGCACTCGGGCGTGGCCATATCTTCTGCTCTCCTGACGACGCTGGTTGACGCTGCGTGACTACAATTTCACGCTCCGTTCGCTCTCCTGGGTTTGGGGGGTGGGGCAAAAAAGAGAACTTGAGCCAAAAATATATGTATATATAGAAAAGGATTATGAGCTGTGCGTATCACTAGATCGACGCTTCAGGGACATGCGATGAGGTTTCACAACGTCTATACCGTGTGTGGTTTGGACAATGCCAGGTAGGAAGGGACGAAGGTTCACGGGCAAAGAGAGAACACAGACAGACAGACATATTGATCATCAAGGTTTGGACGGACATCGCGGAAGACTCAGTTCTCCGGACGGGGATGTCGCGGNNATGAAGGAAACCGTTACAGCTTTTGTAGCTATATTAACAGCTTAAAAAAAACAACCCCCCCCCCCAAAAAAAAACCCACTTACCACATGAAGGAGCCGCGCGGTATATACAAGTAAGCACCACAGTTGCTTGTGATTCCAGCAAAGCCAGCGAAGATGCACAGTGGATGCCAATCTTGCCAACTTGATTAGCCTTCCCCGATGCGGGCCGATCCAGAAGATTTTCTCGAGGACCGGGTGATGGTTGGATGGTTGGCAGGTTGGCAAGTTGGTTGGGTTTATGATTGTCCGAGGGAAAATCATCCGAATAACCAGCTCATCATCCTACCTACCACACAGGTGGTGGGTGCAACCACTGGAGGGCTACAGGATTGCCTCACCAGGTGTTACGGACAATCCCCGTGGCTCACGACCAAGTAGGTATATATGTAGTATATATCTCGCTGTAGATGGCCCTCGGAAAACCGGCGTGTGTTCGGTATTTCCGCACCCTCCCCCCCCTCCTTTCGCTGCCCTACCACGCACTCCATGCGGGTAGTTTTCTCCTCAGTGAGCCTGGTATCCCATACGCCATACCAAAACAAGCTCTCAAAAAAAGAACTAAAACAAGAGCTTCCACGGAGCCGTGATGTGGGGCCGACCCGTGTCACCGCCTGTCTCCCCTGCCCTCCCCTCCCCTCCCCTTCCCATTCTTTCCCCGATAAGTACTCCGAAAGTCCGCCGGGACCCAAGAAATATACCTTCGCCCAGAACTATGCAGCTGTAGATGAAAACAGAAAGCCCCCCCCCCCCAACATTCTCCCGGTATATGAGAGGAGATGCGACAAGGTTACTCATGAGACAGACGTTAACGTTCAAAGGAAATAAGGGAAAAAAGAGGTTTGATTTTCTGTCCAAAAAAAACCAAAAACACACACACAAAAAAAAAAGGACCCCAACATCTCGCCTCAAACATCCGCAACAGACGTCGTGTCATACGCCGTCCACGGCTGTTGTTGGGCCTTGGCCTTGGCCATCCCCATTCACAGCGAGCCGCAACAGCGCCAGTCCATCCTCCACCGACCCAAGACTACCGGTACCAATGCCATTCCCCCCCTCCTCCGGTCGCCCGCCAAGCCGCAGCCGCAGCTTCTCGTCGAGCATGCTGACCAACTTCTCGCTCAGCCGATCCAGCAGCTCGCTGAGCACCACCGGCTCCGTGGCCGCCATCCTGGTGCGGTTCGCCCGCTCGGCGACGGCGGCGCCCGTCAGGCGCAGCTCGGCCTCCATCTCGGCGAGCATCTCGGGCGTGATGGTCTCGCACGAGGTGAGCTTCTGGCGGTAGGCGCGCAGCTGGTGGCACGTCTGCTCGGAGGCCAGCTGGAGGGTGTCGAAGCCGTACGAGGCGCGCAGGTTGACGGCGCTGGTCTTCTTGCGTGCGCCCTGGTGAGCGGCGGGGGTACCGCCGAGGGCCGGCATGGATGGTCGGCGGGTTAGTCTCCTCGTTGGAGGGCTGGTGCCGGTGGTGGTTGGACTGCCTGATGTGTTGGATAATATCCGGCGTGAGGGGGTCTCTCCCGCGAGGCTGCCAGGCGGGCTGGAATGGTCAAAGGACGTAGCCGTCGGCGTCTTCACTGACGCCGCCGAGGACGAAGACAAATTGCTCTTCGACTTTCGTGGGCGGAGCGCTCGCGGCGGAGAGCGGCGTCCGCTACGTGATGACGACGGTGGTTGAAATTCGGCCGTCTCGGCTTTTGAGAAAACACGCCGCAGGGGCAGGCGACTGGGACCTCTCAAGTCCAGATCCCATTGAAAAATGGTCCCATCACATCCAACGCTGACAACCTTGCGCGCAGCCTCTCCACCATCTATCAGAGCAACACCGCTGATCGACTCCGTGTGTCCCCATTCGCGGTCCATGAAAGCTCCAGTGCTTGCATTGTATATCCGCACCGACTTGTCTGTATTGGACAGACCCAGCAGGAAAAAAGGCTCATCTTGCTGAGACGGCCCAAAGACGAGTGATTCGAGCACGGCGGTGTCCGAGCCATTCTCATCTATGCACTTGAACGCGCTCAATGGCTGTCCGCTTTCGACATCGAAATGGTAAACGGATTTGTCCAGATTCGACACAAAAAGCGATTTGCAGTCCGAGTCCAGGACCATGGAAGTCGGGGATGCCTTGAGTGCGATCGATCGGCACGGAATAGCAGCCAGGGTGTCGGGGTCTCCCTCCTTGGAGATCAGCTCGTGGATCTGGACGTTTCGGTCCATGGAAGCGGTGATGATTTTCCCATCGGACGACAGGATGAGATGAGTTAGCCGTGCTGGGAACTCCAGTGTTTGCAAGAGCTCGAAAGACCCAGCGGCAGCGCGATGGAACAATTGCACAGTCCGGTCTCGTCCGCTTGTGGCTATCAAAGTCCGGGAGGCATTCTGGTGAGCAGCAACGTGAGTGATCTCGGATGAATGAGCCTTGGTTTCCAAGAGCAGCTCGCCCGTTGCATAATCCACCACCCGTAGAACGCCCGCTCGGTCGCCTGCTGCGAAGATTTTCCCGCTTTCGTCCGCACTCACCACGCAAAGCTGGTTGAGGGGCTCCGTATCATTGCCGGTGTAGACTTCGTCCACGGGGATGTCAAAACTCTCCTGGACACAGCCATCCGCGTTCCACAGAAGGACCTTACCGGAGGCTGACCAGGTAAAGAAAACAGGGCCGGACTCGTCCGCTTTGTTGAGCGACTGTATGCCCAGCATAGGGTCATTCTGCCCAGATAGCCTGATGCGGGTTGGGACCTCAGCGGATGGGCCTGGAAACGTTTCTGCCTTCCAGATGTTGATAGACCGATCGGAGTCTATGGTCACAAGCTGGTCCTGTGCAAACCCCATCGCAGCAAGCACGACCAAGCCTGGCTCATCCGCTATCACAGTGCTGCTCGTGCAGCTCATCGCGCATTCGATATCCAGTCTCGCGAGCTGGCCATTTCTGCCCCCGATGAAAGCCAAGGGTCCGGATCGTGTGCAGCACGTGATGCCATATTCCATCACAGCCACCTGTGTGAGTTTCATCTGACCAGACGTGTCGTCCAAAAGACACACATCCCCACCGTCCGAGCAAAGCAAGGCATGGTTGTCACCCAAAGGCAAGCCGCACGTAAAGGTGGATTCCAGCAAAGACCCAAGCAGGACATTTCTCCCCGGCAGTGTCTTCTGCGGGCTCGCAAGGTTCGCATCTCCGCCGAACTTCCGTTTCGAGGGTGAGGGAGGGCGCGCAACGTCCTCCACCACCTTCCAAGCGCGCACGTGTCGAGTCCCAAAAGTGATGAGATTGCTACCCAGCCAGATCATACCAGCGACCGACGACGTGCACCGGCTTTGCTGGAACAGCCGGGCGGAGCCGTTTCGAGGGTCGATCTTCCAGATGAAGAGGTGGCCGTCGTTGGCAGTCCCGAGCGAGGCAAGGAACTTGCCATCCGGGGACCAAGCGACGGCTTTGACGCCAAAGCCATGCTCGCTGATGGAAACGAGCGGCCTGTCGGAGGAGCTATCCTTGAGACTGAAAATGAGCACCCTCGGGGCGTAGCCTGTCTCCCCGACGGCCAGGAATCTCCCATCCCTGCTCAATGAAACGCAGGTCGCGGCCTTGATTCGTTCGCGGCTCGTCCATGTCTTGGACGATGGCGAGCCGCTGCCGTCCGGGGACGACGTAAACAGCGGCTCCCGAGCAGTCCTCGCGGCCCGGTTCTTAGCATCGTTCGCCTTGGGGGGGTTCTTGGGACCGGGGGACGATCGTGAAAGTGAGACGGGGGCGACCTGGAAGAGCGGGGTGGCGGTAGGACGAGCTCGATAGAAGCGCTGTGTGCACTCGGAGCGGTCAAGGTCGACCACGACGACGGCTCCTCCGGCCACGTACGCGAAGCAGTGCCCGACGGTGTCGAGACCGGTGGGCGTGGTACACGTGGTGCCCACCACGCGCTTCAGAAAGAGACGAGGCTCGTGAGTGCGGCCGCGACCTGCGGATCTCGAAACCGCCTGAGGGGGTGATGTGTTTGGGGCGGTCAGCTTCGGGCGGTTGGCAGGCGTAGAAGCCATGCTGGGCCTGGAAGTTGTCATCGGGATGAGTGGCTTGTCAGGTGGTGCCAGGTGGTGTCAGGTGGTGTCAGGTGGTGTCAGGTGGTGTCAGGCAGGTAGGAGGAGGAGGGTGCGCTCGGTCTATGGTGGCGCGGTCTATAGTGGCGAGGGCATTCTTGAGTTCTGTCTGCTGGAGAGTGAAAAAAAAAAAAAAGCAAGTGGTTGATAGGTCTGAGCAGCTTCGAAGTCCTGAGTCGGGGATCCGGTGATCCGGTTGTGATCTCGGGCACGGATGAAGACAGGACAATACTTGTGGTCAAGGAGAGCTGGCGCTCAAGTCAGCTAAGCCAGCTAAGCCGAGCGCATCTCTTTCGAGGGAACAGTACAGTGCAGTATACAGTGTACTTCTCGTGAGGAAGGTTCTGACTTACTCCGTAGATCAGTAAAAGACAGGCAGGAGTGACGTACTCCTTGAGACTGTTCAAAAGTACAAAGCAGGCGCGTGGGAAGGCACCGACAAAATGACAGAATGACAGAATGACAGAATGACAAAAGCTTCTGTGCGGCTCCCGAGTGAGTGTATTGATGGATACGTATACGGTAACTATGATATAATAAAAGCTTCCAAGCAGCACGCAATTGGATTGGCTCGAGAAGGAGACAGACACGCACCTGCAAGACACGCAAGACACGCAAGACACGCAAGAGATGCAAGACACGCAAGGTCCATCAAAGTACTATGTATATCCTATCCACCACCGCACCAATTGTCCATGTCCCAGTGCAATACTTATTAGTTAAGGGGCCTGTGCAAGGATGTCGGCGAGGTCATCAAATACATATTGCGGTGAGGACATGGGGACGAGGGGACACGGGGACATGGGGACAGGGATGGCTCTGCCATGTCAGCGAACACGACCCTCCTGTGCCGCCCTCATTGGCCGACGCGACGCCACCGTGTCGCTGGCCTGAGGGTTGGCCTGAGGGTTGGCCTGAGGGTTGAGGGTCCACGACCACAAATGTGTTCACCACGTAAGAACGGATCCCCAGATGGAAAGCGACGAACATCTTGGGTGATGAAGCGATATTGCCATGTCCAGGCCCAGCGAGATCATCGTCCAGCCATTTTCTGTCTGCCTCAGGGACACAAATATGGAGTAGAGGCGCTGTCATGTCGTCAGACCAGAGCGAGCCTCGACATCTGAGCAGGATTGCAACCATCTCGTCTCTGTCGCCTCTATATCAATTCCTTGGCTAATTTGTGCTGCCTCCTCAACCGCCGCCTCTGCTCCATCTCCTCGTCCTCCTCCTGCTCCTCCTCCTCCTCGTCCTCCTCCTGCTCCTGCAGCTCATCCTCCATTCCGCCTGAGTAAGGCTCCTGGTCCCACCTGTGCGATCTTCCCGTGCGCTGCCGGACCACACCCGCCTCGCGCCACTTCACGGGCGGCTTCACACCAACCGCCGCGTAGTGCTGCCAAATGTTCACGCCGCGATTATGCCATCTGCGCTCGCGGTCCTCTTCCTCCTCGGGGGTGGCGTCCCAATTGGTCGTCAGGATGCGCCGCATCGCCTCGGGCGACATCTCGAACTTTTGCGAAAGCACCCTGCTCGTGTACGTGTCCGGGAACTGCCGGTTCAGCTCCCGGATGGCCCTCCGCGCGTCTATCGACACCTTCTTGCGCGGCATCCAGCCCTCGGGGAACTTCTTCTTCAGCGCCTCCTTCTGGAGCGCCCACAGCGGCATCCTCTTCCGCCGCTCCTTCTCGCGCAGCCTCCTCTCCTCTTCCCTCTGTCTTTCCCTCTGCCTCTTTTCTTTCTCCCTTTCCGCTTCCCGCTGCGCCCTCATCCGTTGCCTCTTAATCTCCTGTCTTCTTTGCTCTGCTTCAACCTCCTCGAGCGAGAACGTCTCCTCTTCCGGGTCATTTGCTGCATCATCGTGTTCTTGTGGCTTTCGTGGTCTTGTTCGTAGTTTTGTAGAGAGTTGTGGCGGTGGTGGTGTTGTTGTTGTTGTTGTTGTAGTAGTAGCAGTAGCAGTAGTTGCAGTAGTAGTTGTCTCCGACTGCGTTGCCGTGCGATTCTTCCTGGGCTTCTTAAGTTGGGCTTTGGTGTCGGAGAGCCTCTCGGCCTCTGCACCTGCAATGTGCGGTGTTTCGAGTCCGTCGCGGCCGCCCTCCGATGACGAGACTGCTTCTGCGTCGACCGAGTCCGCTTGCCGGGCAGCAGAGTCCAGTGCGTGATCCTCCGGGAAGGTCTGATCAGCCTCGTCCTGTACCGCCGAGGTAGCGGGATCCGTGGCGGCGGTCTGGATGGACCGATACGGCAAACCGGCGACAGCGGGCCACCTTGTCGGGCGTCTCTGATGGAACGGTCGACGGGTCTCGTGCCACGGTGCCCTCGCGAGACCGTCGTTGGGAAGGTGGACCTGGGCGACACTCCGAACGAATGTGCGGAGCGCGGTGGTGCGGCATGAGCATGCGGATGCCATTGCGCCCGTCGATATGACTGGGAGGAGGGAGCGGGGTGGGGTTTGTTGCTGAGGGGTTTTGTGGTGAGTTGAGGATGGCAGGAAAAAAAAAAACCTTGACGAGTGCGGCGCGATCCCCCCGGACAAGCTGGGTTAGCGTTTGTGGTGGACCTCATGTGGGGCCGCTGTGGCGGAAGCTGCCGCGGCCCTACAGTGTACTTTGGTACCTCCGCGCTCTATCAACGTCTTCCACCACGACCTTGCGCATCGTGAACGTCAACGTCATTGCGGCACGAACTCGGGGTGAGAAAAATCCGTATTGGGTTTCTGGATGGCGCATGTCCTTCGCAGTCCCTCACGGTCCCTCAAGTCGTAGCCCGAAACCCCTCGGAATTTGCCTTGCACGGTGATCAGCCTGGCTGGAGATCTCATGGCATCGAGGTCGTCGCACCACGAACCGGATGCGCAACGGGGTGGTCTCCCAGACGTGAGGGGGATGCCGGTCAAGCGCCTACCTAGGTAGTTAGCTAGCTTGCCATGCCGCCGGGTCGATCATCAACCCCGACTACTACTATCTAAGTACGACGATGCAGTAGGTTCCCAGACTAGGGCCGAGTATATGTCAAGTGCATGCATCACACGCATGGGACGTCTTCTCCCCAATTTCCCTGGAATGCTTCAAGTGAAGCGTCCCTTCGTCAGTCCTCTTCGAGTCTGTCATATATTTGGTCTTGCTTTGGATATAGTCGATCTGTCTTTGTAAATTGTGAGCGTCTTGTCTCTATTTTTGTTCTACTCGCCTCTTTGTTTGAGCACAGACAGCATCATGTTCTTCAGTAAAAGCAACCGCGATATACGGAGAGTATGGGGATACACATTCGAATGGACACCCGAGCACCAGACGAAAGAGCAGATGCGGCCCCTGACCTACACCTACGACGTCCTCGGCTCCGAGTGCCTAGAGCGACTCGACCAACTGAGCCCCCCACCATCCAACAAACCCCCTCCGCCCGAGACCCAAGAGGAAGAAAAGGAAAAGGAAAAGGAACCCCGCCAGCAGGATGGACCAGAGGAGCAGACACCCACCCCCGCCGGCCGGGACCTCTACGCGCTCCTGTCCCAACACCACCTCGCAGACCCCAAACTCTCCGAGCTCTGGGCCCAGCTGCACGCCGTGCCCGCCTGGGTCGACTGGGCCCAGGTCGCCCGCGGCCAGGACGTCTTCTACCGCTACGGCGGCCCCGCCATCGTCTCGCTCACCTTCCAGTCCCTGGTCGGCGGCATGGCCGGGTGGCGCGTCGTGGAGACCCTCGCCCGCACCGGCGGCTTCCACGCCGCCGCCGCCAAGCGCCGCCTGCTCGAGACCTTCCAGCACATCCTCCAGGCCACCCGGGACCCGGCCAGCCTCCGGCCCGGCGGCGACGGCTTCGCCGCCTCGGTGCGCGTGCGCCTGCTCCACGCCCGCGTGCGGCGCCGCATCCTCGCGCTCGCCCGCGCCCGCCCGGCCTACTTCGACGTCGACGCCTGGGGCGTCCCCATCAACGACCTCGACAGCATCGGCACCGTGCTCAGCTTCTCCGCCGCCCTGGTCTGGGTCGGCCTCCCGCGGCAGGGCATCCGCCTGCGCGAGCGCGAGGTGGCCGACTACCACGCCCTGTGGCGCTGGGTCGCCCACCTCCTCGGCACCCCGGCCGACACGTGGCTGGCCGACTGGCGCGCGTCCAAGACCATGTTCGAGTCGCTGGTCGTGGCCGAGCTGCACCCCAGCCCCATGAGCGGCGTGCTGGCCAACAACGTCCTCACCGGGCTGAGTGACCAGCCGCCCGTGTACGCGAGCCGCGAGTTCATGTGTGCCGAGGCGCGCTGGTTGAATGGGGGCGAGCTGTGCGACGCGCTGGGGATTGCGAGGCCGCGGCTGTGGTATAGCATGTTAGTGGCGGGGCAGTGTGCGTATTTCATGGCGGTGTGTTATTTGTATAGGGCGATTCCGTCGTGGGATAGGGCGAGGAACGAGGTATGTGTGTGGTTTTTTTCTTGTGGGTTTTTGGTGACACTATTCCGTGGTTCCTGGCNNCCACATCCCAACCCACTCCGCCCCGGGAGGAGGAGGAGGGAGGGGGGAAAGTGGATGCCCCCCCCCTCAATTACCTCGGTAGCACAGACCCATCCATCCATGCATCCATTTATGCATCCATTCATGCATCCATTCATTGCTGACATCCCGGATCCCCCCTCGGCGGCGGGCGACGACACACAGCGCGTCCGCAAGCTCTTCTACCAGATGACGGTGCAAAACAAGACCATAGGCCTCGGCCAGGAGACTATCTTTGATTTCAAGTACGTGCCGCACTTTGGCCTGACAACGACGACGTCCGTGGGGGATCCGGTGCCGGTGGTGGGGGGCAAGCGCGTTGCGAAGTCGCAACGAAGGAACCTGGTGGCGTTGGTGCTTGCGACTGTGACGGTGGTGGTGGTGATGGGGAGCGTGGCTTGGGTTGGATTGCGTTCTGTTTTGAGGTTGGCGGGCTCGTTGTATGATAGGTACCTTCCCATTGTGGAAAATGGGAGGATGGGTTTGGTGGATCGGTCTTGGGGCCGTACGAACCACGAGTGTCACTTGGGCGACAACTAGCAGCGGGACGAGTTGGCTTCTTTCACATCTACTCGATTCTTCTCGGATTCGCTATAGACAACTCTGCCAGTCACACTATTGTACAGCTGACCCGATATCGACCTTCCCTCATAGTCATGCTGCCCTCGTAGACCATACATGACCCGACCCAGAAAACTCCACCAGTTCTATCGCACCGATGCCACCCGTGGAAAGACACATCAGATGAAGATTGAAGCAGAAAACTTGGGCAACCTGTCATGCCCATGCTAGTCGCCTGAACGCCAAGCCTAAGTACTCCAGCCAACAGAAACGAGAAAAAATGAAACATCATGCAGCATTCCTCAGCCTCATGCGTCGTTCATCAACTCCACCGGAGGCCGGGAGGTGTGCGCCATGATCGCACGGGGCTCGACCTCCATGGGGCTGAAGCCGACATCGTCCACGTCCTCGGTCATGTCATCGACCATGACGCACGGCAGGTTCGGCGAGCCGCCGTGCTCCTCCGGGTGGAAGATGAGCGTCGAGCTGCGACTCCTACCCGTGGATCGCTGGCTGAATCCGCCGGGGCTCTTACCCTCGACGGGGCTGATGGGTGAGTTATCCATCACCATGTCGACGTTGGGCGCGGAGGTGTGGTGCAGCCGCGCCAGGGCGTCGGCCAGGTCCTCGGCGTGGACCTGCTTGTTGGGAGCGTCCTCGAGGCGCTGCTCCCAATCGTGGGGCGGCGAGGGAGGGGGCGAGATGAAGAAGAGCTTGCCGGCGTCGGGGAGGGCCAGGTGGGTGTCCTGCGAGGCGTTGATGGGGGTGGGCTGGCCAAAGTAGGCGCGGCAGCGCTCGCCCATGACGGCCTCGCCATCCCAGACGGAGCGCACGGCGATGGCGTCTTCGTCCGAGTAGAAGGAGACGAGGATGCGGCGGAAGGACTTGAGCGGGGCCCAGGTGTGGATGGGAGCGGTCTTGCTGATGAGCTCCTTGATGGTCTGGAGATTGTCGGGGCGGAAGATGGACAGATCTTGCAGGTTGGTGATGAGGAGAGTGTTGGAGGGCGGAGTTGGCAGTTGTAGCGGTGGGAGGCTAGAGAGGTCGAGACTGAGGGACTTCCTTGCAAATTTGCTGGAGGCTCGCGAAAGAGCTTGCGGCCTGGTCTCTGGTGATGCCGATGCCATCTTGTCTGGAGTGATATTATAATATGGTAGCAGGCGTCGAGGCTGAGAGTATTTGATCGGAGTCGTGTGCGCCCCTGGGGCGAGAGAGAGATAGAGAGAGAGAGAGAGGAAGGGCGGTGGCGGTGGCGGTGTCGGTGTCGGTGTCGGTGTCGACTGGATCGATATATTCTTGCAGCAAATCGTGTAGTCGTTGTAAACTGGTTGTTTGTTTGCTTGTTTGCTTGTTTCGTTGATTGGTGTTTGGTATGGTGGATGGATCAGACTGCAACTGTGACACGTTGAAGGGGAGGTGGTGGGCAATTATAGTTATCATGTACTTTGTAGAAAAAGTTGGGATGCGGTTTGTTCGTGTTGACAGCGGTCGGCAGGTAGGGATGTCAAGTCCCGAGTGTGGCTGAGTGCAGCGATTTGCCTCTGTGATGGTGCCGGCCCGGGAAGATTGGATCGGCGCCAAGTGGGCGGGCGGGGCCAAGAGGGACGGAGGGACTTGTCGCCCAGCGGCAATACAGAGCGCCTACAAGTCACTTTCCGCCAATTCACGTCTGGGGAGTGGGACTCGTCTGTCCCTGTCTGCGACCATGCTGCCGTGATATTCGCCAGCCGTTGCGAGTCGCCTCCTCGGATGAAACGCACGATAAGCACGCTTGGTCTGCCATGCTGGCCGCAGACGGCTGGTCACAGACGGCAGGCCCCATCCTTTCCTCCTTTCCGGAACATGTGCTGGTTGTCGTGGCTTTGCGTGGTGGTTGTTGTTCCTGCTGCTGTTCCTGCTGTTCCTGCTGTTCCTGGCGTTCCTTGCCGTTCCTTGCCGTTCCTGCCGCAAGACATGCGTTGGTGAGGATTGAGCGGCCTCTGGTTGGAAGGCTGTGAAGGTGGAATGACTCCGCAAATGTGGTTTTAGCCGCGCATTCCAACCCCTGACTTCGCCCTCCATGGCCACGAGTTGCCTCCTTCCCAACCTTGCCACGACAATATCAATGCTCACGACACGACCTGGGGAAGTGTGACTCGCAATCAAAACATGTCCCTTTACGGTAGCCCTGCGGCATGAACTTGTTGGGTGCAGGAGAATACGGAGAATACGGAGAATACGGAACTTTGATTGCGAAGTTACTAGTAACAGTCTCGGTGGTTCGAAACGACACAGCCTCCCGGCGCCAGAGCAAAACATGATTGATCCCAACGGAATGAATGGCACGAGCGGGCTGATGAGCGGGTTGAGCGCGCACAGCGTACAGCGCACAGCGGGCGGGCACACACTTAGCGGGCACACTTAGCGGGCACACCTGCTTAGCGGGCACACCTACCTGCGGGCACGCCTACCTAGCGGGCACGAGCACGGGGCTTGCCAGCCATGACGGCCTCGCTAAGGCGGCCTCTTGTCTGCTGTCGTCTGCTGTCGCCAACAGGTTCCTGCTTTTACCGCACAGGGTAGGTACCTAACACAATAATGCCGCATCCACTGCACTGCATTGCACTGCACATCACAGGCTCCGCTGGAAAATCCGGCCCAGCAACCGAAACAATCACTTCAACTTTGCTACACACAAGCCACCACCCGTGGTCATGGACACTCTCTCTGTCTCCGGACCACTTGGCCTAACTCAGCCTTCTCCCCGGACCTGAGGGACAGTTGATGACGTTTGAACCGCCCTCAGCCATCCTCGCGCCAGCCATGGTCATTTCCACTCTGACTCCGCTCCGTACGATCTAGACACAGACAATGTCAGCGGCTATTACCGAACAAGGAGATATCTTGCTGTCTCTCAGAGATCCGAGAAGCATCATCTCCCGTCCTATCAAGCAGCTCCCTGTCTCCTCCCTGCCTCCTCCCTGCCCTGCGCACTCTCCAGCGAGGCTGAGTCGATACTATAGTATCAAGCACATGCGGGGAAAACACTTGGAGCCAACGAAGCGGCAAACCATGTTTGTTAAGTTCATCAGAGCGGTCAAACACAATACGTCTGCCGAGTTTGACAAGCCACCATTGGCAACGTATGCCACTGCGAAAGGGGGTTTTCTTTCTTTCTTTCTTCTTTCTCACCATGTCGTGGCGGGCGGTCTCGTAGGCACTGCCAACATCATCGCCACAGGTTACATCAAGCCTCGGTCGGCTTATAAGTAATTAGCTCTAGGTCTATCCCACTCGGTGTCACGGCCAGAGACCATTGCAAGTGTGGTGTCTCTTCCGACGTTGACGTTGCCTACCATGTCATACCAAGCCAGGCAGACAAGCCAGGCGAATCGTTCGGGGTCGCAGTCTCATGCGATCTACCCGGTCTCGTCGACTCCGCCCAGCCTTTGCTTCGGATTCCTCAGGCCTCTTGTGCATCTCGCTCGTCGCACTCTTGCCAAGGCGTAGGGGGGTTGGGCTTCCGGCTTGTCAAACCGTGGCAAGATACCAAGCATCATCTCAGTCTCCTTGTGAGGCGCCAAAACCCCAAGGACAGCGTGCAGTGACTGGAGGAACAATCACCGACCAAACCGAGATCAATCTCCTCCAATGTCATCAAAAAAGCAAAGCCTCTGGCCTGGCGGTGGGTGCACACACGCAGAGCTCCACAGAGCATGAAATACGGAGGCCGGTCCAAGAGGGGCCCGGCCGTCCTCTCCTTGGGACTGAAGCACCCAAGCACATAGATTGATTGGTCGTAGGCTTAGGGCGCTGGTCTTGCTCCCTTACCTACACGGTCCATCGGGTCCCAGTACTCGCCCTTTCGCTGAGCCTGCAACACAGAGTCTCCAGCTTCCATCCTGCAGCGCCACCGTCACTGCTTCGGGAGTTCCGCCAGCGCGTCGGACAGCCCCTTTCTGAGGGGGCACAACCAAAGAATCACGAAAGTTGACGCCGTTGCTGTTATGTCTCTAGAATCTTTTCCGTTGGGGCCTCCTAATTATTTGTCTGGCGGGGCGGTGTGAACAATCCCGATCATGCTGAGCTGGGAGACGTCGTACACGTGCAGAACCAAATGTCGCCCACCAAAGTCAGCTGATCAGTCGTGTCAACTGCCTTCCCGTCTGGAAGGCAGGAAGGACTACTATCCTGTGTCTCTACCTGATCTCCACTCCAAGCTTCTCTACCAACGCGCTCGTAACCTCATCGTGCATCTTGTTCGTCTCCGCATTCGTCAGCGTCCTCTCCAGGCTCCGGTAGTTGATCCTGTAGCACATGCTCTTTCTCCCCGTCTTCGGGTGCGTAAACTCATCCGTAAGCTTGACGTCCTCGACCGTATCGCCAGCCACACCGCGAATGATCTCCATGACGTCGTTCTCATGGAAATCATGCGTGTTCGCCTTGGTGTTTCCCCCAGCGGCCGACGTTGACCGCAGCCAGAACGACACGTCCTTATAGCACTCGGGATGCTTCGAGAAGGGCACAAACCGCTTCAGCCGATCCAAGTTCTCCGAGACGCCCGCGAACTGGCTCAGGAACCGCTCGTCCTTGGACCAGAACAGGCGTATGTCGGGGATGTTGAACAGCAGCATCGCGATACGGTCCAGCCCGATCCCGAAGGCCCACCCCAGCTTCTGCGGCTGGCCGGCATTGATGTACAGGCTCTGCTGCGTGACGCCGCACCCGAGCACCTCAAGCCAGTCGCCCGCGTAGTACACCTCGAGCTCCCAGCTCGGGCTCGTGAAGGGGAAGTACGCCTCGACCCAGCGCACGCGCAGCGGCTCGTCCTTGTACCCCGGATCGCCCCTCGCGGCGGCCGCCTTGGCCCGCGTGAAGATCTCCACGACCATCAGCTCCAGCGAGCGCTTCAGGTGCGCGGCGACGGCCTCCGCCTCGGCGGGCGCGTGGTGGGCCGCCTGCAGCGGGTTGCGCTCCGGGTGGAAGGGCGGGTTCGGGTCCTCGACCTTGATGTCGTGCTTGGGCAGGGCGTCCACGTCGGCCCAGACGGCGGCGGCTATGTCGCCGTTGGGCACGCGGGCGCGGTCCCAGAGGCGCGCGCCTTCCATCTGGTGGAAGACGGGGTAGTGGCTCCGGTCGACCTCGTCGCGGCGGTAGACGTCCGCGGAGATGAGGCAGCCATTGCTCTCGTTGGCTTTGAAGATGGCGGCTTCGTGGGCGCTGGTGTGTGTCCGGAGGAGCGTGGTCTCGTTTATGTAATACGTGTCTGAGCGGGCGCGCCCGGGATGGTCGGGCGGGAAGCCCAAGGAGTCGAAGTTCTCGTGGACGGAGACGACGGGGTGGAAGGTGTTGTAGTACTTGTAGGTCGGACCGGGGAAGACGCGCTCAATGATCTGCCGTGTGATGGAGACGGGGTGGTCCTTTTGGAGGTGAAGTTTGCGTGTCGCTGCAGCTATCACGTTGCTGGGCGCGTTGAACCAACTGTCGGTGGGATAGCTCTTCCCGTCGATCTCGACGGTGGAGGGGACGCTCGTGCTAGGAACGGCCGCGGCGGCTTGATAGTGTCAGACAGGTCCCGGATTCTCATGAGGTCTGGGTCGAGTCACCTGTCGATGTCGAGTAGGCTGCCAGTGGCCGAGAGCCGTTTCTAAAGCTGCTCAACAGACCGGCGACTGGCGCACGACGAAATGGAGCGGGCCGACCAAGCTTGGACGAGGCCGAGCACAAGACGAGGCGCCATTGAGAAGCCATTCGGAACTTTTGGGAACTAATCTCGTCATGCCATCCCCTGAAATACCCCGGTCACCAGAATGAAGCCCACGCACGAGGCTCTGGAAGTTCAATGACAGGGTTGAAACCTCTACGATCGAGGTCGAAATTTCGAATGTGACGATAATTGGAGAGCTGTTTTGCCTGCCGCGGTGAGGGATCTGCAGTGTAGCTAGCTGTCTATACATAGAACATCGTTGGTACAAGTACTTCGTACATGTTCCGAGGTGACAAGATGTCACACCCAGACGCTTCGAGCAGACTCTCCGGCTCGTGGCCGTTGTCTTCTCGGACTTCCTCGCAGGAGATGATCTCGTAAGAGATTCTCCCAGAGGAGACTACCCTACAGTCCCACAGCAGGTTATCACAGAGATGTCTCTCTACCATGGGGACCGCAGCGATCTGACGTGACATCTGGGTGAACAGCTTCACAAGTCATTTTGTGGGTACTCGTTGTGCATGCACGATGACGATGCAACCTGTATCCTGTATCCACACCGGGCACTCGTCCGTTTCCCTCGCGAGATCCGCGTCTTCCTGCAGGTCTTGCAGGAGCCTTCGAGTAGCCGACTTCAACTTGTCGTCATTGTCGGCGACGCCTTCAGTCCTCACCGCCTGCTACTGCTTGGGAATCAGATTCGAGCGACTATTACCCCACCCTTTCCGGAGGACTCTTTCTTCCTCCATCGTCATCTATGAAGGAATCAATGTGTAGATAACATCGACCCTTGGACAACTGCCAACATGCAGTCGAAAAAAGAGGCGACGCCTTCCGCCGAGAGGCCGGCCCTGCTCAAGAAAGACAACCAGCAGAAACGTGCTCCCTCGATACGATACCCCTTCTGGTTCGGAGGAAGCGCAAGTAGTTTCGCAGCATGCGTGACACATCCATTAGACCTAGTCAAGGTATGTGCGAACCCTCGCCTCGTGTCTTTGTGGTGACTCTGAACCAACATACATACCTCCCACCAGGTCCGCCTACAAATGCGCACGGGCGCCATGCCCTCTTCCATGCTAGGCACATTCCAATACATCCTCCGCAACGACGGCCTCCTCGGCCTCTACACGGGCCTCTCGGCCTCGCTGCTCCGGCAGATCACCTACAGCACCACGCGCTTCGGCATCTACGAGGAGCTCAAGACGCGCCTGACCAAGCAGAACAACGGCACCCAGCCCTCCTTCCCCGTCCTCGTCGCCATCTCGTGCACGGCCGGCTTCCTCGGCGGCATCTCGGGCAACGCCGCCGACATCACCAACGTGCGCATGCAGGGCGACGCCATGCTCCCCGCCGACAAGAGGCGGAACTACAGGCACGCCCTGCACGGCATGGTGCGCTTGGCCCGCGAGGAGGGCCTCATGTCGTGGTTCCGGGGTGTCCTTCCCAACAGCTTGCGCGCCGCCGCCATGACCGCCGGCCAGCTGGCCAGCTATGACACCTTCAAGAAGATGCTGATCGGCTACACGCCCATGACCGATAACCTGGCCACGCACTTCACGGCGTCGTTCCTCGCGGGCGTGACGGCGGCCACCGTCACCTCGCCCATCGATGTGGTCAAGACCCGCGTCATGTCCGCGAGCGGGAAGAGTATCGGCATCGGGACGCTGCTGAAGGAGTTGTTTGCGAAGGAGGGCCCCGCGTGGATGTTCAAGGGCTGGGTGCCCTCCTTTTTGAGACTTGGACCGTGAGTTGTCGCTCTTCTGCTGCCCGCTCTGGACTGTATTTTGCTAACTTGAGGCCCCAGACAAACCATCTGTACATTTATCTTCCTGGAGATGCACCGCAAGGCATATAGAAAGCTCCAGGGGCTGGACGAACCCCAGTAGAGCTCGTGATGGGTAGGGTCTGGATCACAACATGAGGCGTTCGGTGACGGGAGCATTGCATAGACAGCATTACGGCGGCGTTCACATGAGAGGCTCCGGTGGGTTGCTGAAAGTATAATTATCATGTGATATTTGGCAGTTCATCACGAGTACCCGTTCTGCCTGTCTACCATCTGCCTGTCTCTGCTTCGCAAGAGACCTGCTTCGCAGCATTTGGTTTTCCAGTCCGTTGGTGAATGCCTTTGTATTTCCGAAACCCCAAGCAACCGTGACGCCGACCAATGCAGTGAGGGTATCTATTCTTTTCTTCTTCTTTTGCGCTGGTTATCGCACCCTTGGTACCGCTTCCTGGTGACCCCCTGTCGCGCTTCCATGGTTCGCTGCGCCTGAGTCGTCGTCATGTTGATGACCTACCCTTGAATGTCGATCTCAGTAATTTGTCATTCGTGTACACGGCGCGCCCCAAGGTGTCCCGCCAAACCATGCTACCATCGACGAATTTATGTCTCCGGTAGTTATCTCCCCGACCTTGCCGAGAGCCAACGCACCGCAAGACGACCTTGTATGGCAAAGTCGACAGTTCCGATCAGCAGTCAACTCCACCCGACAGTGGTGTTTAGTATCCACCTGGGTTGCCGAAAGGCGTCTGGCCCACGCCATAGGGTGTCGTACTACCTGCGTAAGGAGTAGTGAAGCCCTGATCCTGGCCCCAAGGATCAGCGCCACCAAACTCGGGACTGCGAGGGCCAGCGTAGTCGCCGCCACTCTCGCCCTCGTGCATGCCGTGGATGAGACTAGCAAGCTTCTGCTGCATGACCGCGATGCCCTGCTGGATGATCGCATCCGGCTCCAGGTTTCCTGCGCTCTCGACCTCAAAGTAGAACTTGTTGGGCACGGCCTTCCAGTCGAATCGCTCTCCTGGTTGGCGGGGCTCCTCGAAGTCTGCGTACTTGCTCCGAGGCCTGCAGCAAAATCAGCATCATGCCAGCCTACTCGTATCAAGCGCAGAATGCATACCACTCATCCTCCGCCTTTGCACCCTCGCCCTTGCCCTCGAACCACAGATCGGTGTGACCCAGGTTGTTGTGAGGGTCGTACTCGAACCCAACCGCGGCAGTGGGCGCCCACTTTGCGTGCTCCTTCGCGATGCCCTTCTTGGCGATGCAGGTGAGCCTGAGCTCCTGTCCGTCCCGCAGCTTCGCAATGAGCGGGCCCTGGCCCTCGGGATCGTTGATGACAGGAGACCCAACCCACTCGTTCGGGCGCATGGGGTCGACCACGAGGTCGCGAGCGTAGACCTTCATGATCTCGCCCTGGGTGGTGCATTTGGCGTGGAGGGTGAGCTTGACGCTGCACTGTTCGCAGTACTGCTCGCAGTCGCAATCGCGGGTGTAGACGACGTCGTCGGCGTTCTTGGAGTTGAGAGGGATCAGGCCCAGGCGGTGTGCGATGAACTCGTCAGCCAGCACGCTGCTATTCTCTTCGATCTCGACCAGGTCAATAGCGATGGTCGGGACTTCGGCGAGCACGACACGGCGCAGGGAGTTCGCGAGAGAGAGGTCGACGTGGGCGAGGTGAAAGTTGACATGGTCGTTGTCCGCCTACCGCCAGGCGATCGCATTAGAACACAGCGACGTTACCTTTGAGCGTTTGCGCAAGCATCACGCCCTTCTCTTACCTCTGTAATTTTGATCTCCATGTCCTTCGACATGTCAACATCCATCATCATGGGGTCATTTCCATAGCTGTCCATCGTGACTGTGGCGTCGCTGAAGCTGAGCAGAGGCAAGAAGAAATGGTGCAGAACGATTTGCAAAATGGTCTCGGAAGCTGAGCTGGACTCAAGAAGTGACTGCGCTGCGACAGGTGCCCAGGTATGACACAGTCAAAAGGCTTATGCAAAATAGAAGTAAAAAGAATAAACAGCTTGAGGGAGGGGGATGGGATCGCAAGGAGACTGCTGGTACTCGGAAAACAGAAGCAGCACAAACTCCGGACAGTTCACGTCGAACTGGAGGGTAGGAGGCTTGTGAAAGTGAAAGTGGAAAATGCACGGTGAAGTCGTGGCGTTATGGTCCGTGCGCCTTATCGCCTTATCGCCTTACCACCTGCAACTAGGGTAGAGAGCTTCTGTGCAGGGCTGCTTGGAGGCAAAATTTCCGAGTTGCAGCGCGTCATACTAAAATTCTTTGCTTTTACCTGACTACCACCTCACACAACGGGACATTCACAAGGTTCCAAGGCAAACTCAACCATGCTCCGACAAGCCCTCATTGTTCCTTCAAGAGCTCTTCGCTCGAGTACAAGGTCGATTGCCCAGCGACCTCTATCCCGGGCCCAGACATTCATTGCCCCCATAGCAGCAGTACGGAGGATACAACCTGCGGCAGCAAGATGGTACAGCGAGGCGCCCAAGGAATCACAGGAGGGTGATGCAGAGGCCAAACCAGAATCACAGAGCCAAGAAGCTGCTGAGGCAGCTGAGGATCCAGCCATCGCTGAGCTGAAGAAGAAGCTGGAGACCAAGGAGAAGGAGGCTGCCGAGTGGAAGGTTGGTGGCACATCCTCCCGGAAGACTTCCCCATGCTCTTGAGCTCACATAGCATACAGGACAAATGCCTCCGTACCATCGCCGACTTCCGCAACCTGCAAGACCGAACTCAGCGCGAGGTTAAGAACGCCCGCGAGTTCGCCATTCAGAGCTTCGCCAAGGACTTGGTAGACAGCGTGGACAACCTGGACCGGGCGCTGTCGATGGTCCCAGAGGCGAAGCTGGCCGCCGAGGATAAGTCGGAGGACCTGAAGGACCTGGAGAACCTGTACGAGGGCCTCAAGATGACCGACGGCATCCTCCAGAATACACTCACAAAGCACGGCCTTGAGCGCTTCGACCCCGCCGGCGAGAAATTCAACCCCAACGAGCACGAGGCGACTTTCATGTCGCCACAGGAGGGCAAGGAGGACAACACGGTCTTCTACGTTCAGCAGAAGGGCTTCAAGCTCAACGGCCGAGTGTTGCGCGCCGCCAAGGTCGGCGTGGTGAAGAACAAATAGATGGAACCCTTGACGTCCCTAGGATCGGATATATGATATCTGATATCCACTTGTATCACTACTCACATTCTGCCGCAAGCTGGCATTGGCGTTCCGGCGGATATGCAAATGATGAATGCTCCTCTCATGACGGAAAAGTACCTGGCATGGCATAGTTGGTGGCAAGGTCACTCACGGATTTGAGAGACGAGGGATATGTCTCGCCTCTTGTATATAGAGACAAAAAGCTCAACATTCTAATACCCCGGGGTATCTGAGCACGGATATTCCGGGCTGACCATGAACAGGTCGCAAAACACAGCTCTTCGCAAGTTTCTAGCCACTGCAACAAGAACTTTCGTACAATCCCGCAACCGCACCATGTAGTCCAGCACAAACTCCGGTCGATCCATGACCAGACCTGATCCGAGGACACAGCCACTGCTGAAATGTTCCTCAACGTCGTGTGCCATCGTTCATACGTCGAAATGCGTGTCCGTCAGACTGATGAGCGACAACCCCCCCCCCGGGGGCCCCCGGGTATCTGCAACAGCTAACAACCAGAACATACTGCCAGATCAAGAGAAGTTCCGGCGATTCTTCCTGATCTCCAACGGCTCCCATACATGCGGGAACATATCAAACACCTCCTCAGCCGTCTCCTTGCCAAACTTCTCGAGCAATTTCCCCTGCACGCCCTTCATGAACAGGCACTCCTCCCGCAGCTGCTCGTTCTCCCTATACCGCGCTTTCACCTCCGCCAGCTTGGCCTTGGCCTCGTAGTCCAGCGCGCGCATGTGTTTGTCGACATGCTTCATGATGCGCCGGTCGCGGGTCCTCTGCCGCAGCACCAGGCAGTCGCCCAGCTTGCGGTTCTCGTGCTTGAGGCAGCTGATCTCGTGCCGGTAGCGCTCATTGGCCGCATTCACCTGCTCCTCGTTGTACTTGAGGAAGGCGAGGTCGCGGTGCTTGTCGGCGACGATTTGGTACGTGCGGTCGAGACCCCAGTACTTCTCCACGGCGNNGCGACACAGGGTGGCGGAAAGACGACGACTCACATTGGTAAAATTCTGTGCCTCCTCAGCCTCCTCGGTCGAATCGACGCCGAAGGACGGGGCGGTGCTCATGGCGCCCTCGCGCAGGGCTTTGGCGAGCTCGGGATCCATGCGATCAAGCTTGTGGCTGTAGAAGTCTTGGGGGAGAGCGGCGTTCATAGCTGTCCGGTCTGCCTGTCAGCACATACTCGTGTCAATGAACTCAGGTGGTTTGGACAACTGACGCGGAGGAGACCAGAGAATCGACGGCTCCGTCTTTGCGTACTCACTGCACGCAGCCGAAAGGGGCGCTCCGTCTCGCTCGTCGACTTGCGACGCACGGCCACGATACTTCCGTCCTCGGGGCTCGTGTGTGTTCGGTGAAGGGGGTCGCTGGCGATCGTCCTGTTTGTCTTGTCAGTGATGCAACCTCCCAGCTCCAGGCGGAAAGGGGCTCCATGATCCACTCACGGGAACCTCGTACTCCTTTCGAACCTCCCAGATGGACTTGTACTTGTCACCAGGCGCGTCCCACCGCTTCGCACCCTCCGCCCAGCGGGAAAACGTGCAAGGCGAGATGCGTCCATCTGCTGGGTCGCCCTCGTCGTCCGAGACCTCGCTGGCCGCGTACTCGTGCCAGCCGTCGTCTTCCTTGTCGTGGTTCTCGTAGATCAGCTCCAGGAGGTCGGGGTCGAAGGACTCGGGCAGGATGATGTGTTCTATCTTGGGACGCGCGTACTGGAATTTGGTCTGGCGGTCCTCGTCGTCGAACATGGCGGGGCCCTGGACCTTCCAGTCATACTTCTCCTTGATGGAGTCTTTGATGCCGGCCAACATGCTATATTGTGAGCTCGTAAGCCAACGGTGCGGTCACGATCAGAGTTGCGGAGTGGCATACCCAGCCACACCTCCCTTCTCTTCCACATTGATCTCGTCCTGCTTGGTCATCCAGCTCAGCAGAGGATCTTCACTGTCTGTACCGGGACCTTTCATGGTGAGGTAAGCCTGCATCATCGACGTCGACATGTTCCACCGCTTCACGTGGTCTTCGCCCTTGGAGCAGCCGGGCAAGACCGACGCGGGCCAGTCATCTGAGGATGTATGTTAGGAACCAGATCGTACAACGATCAATCAGTATGAACCGTGAATTACCCAGCAGAAGTACGTACCTTTCGCGCCATCTTCGCGGTTGTCCTCCTCGGGCATCGCCTCGTAGGGTGCGGTCCGAGCAGAGTCTGAAAGATACTATCAATTGAGATGCGTTGTCAGTATAGGACTCAGATTCAAGGCATTGCGTGGAGGCTCAAATGGCTGCCTTCGTAGGCCCAATGAGACTTGTGGTGTTGTAGACTGATTAGGGAACGTGTTGAGGGATGAAAGTTACCTGAAATGACAGCATCTTATTTGTAGTACAGAACGACCAAGATACAATGATACTGGAACAAGTCACCAGAATGGTGATGCTGTTAGTGGTGTTGGTTGAACTGGTGTCAACAGTGAGTGGCATGGAACCAGGTGGTTGACGATGGCACCTCTTAAGGAAACAGCCCAAATTCATACCCAGAAAATGAGACTTGATAATGAAAACAGACAAGACATTCACATTTACATGCCTCCAAATAAACAAACAAAATTAGCACCTATCTGAAAACTCCAGGTACTTCCAAACTTTTTACCAGCGCCATGTGGCAGACAGCTAAGGATCTTCTTGCTGCAGCTTTCAATGAGGTTGAATTTCACGAAATTGATCGCATCTACCAATATCAAGCACCCTCATCAGGGAGTATTCTCTCCATGCCCATAAGAATCGAGGTACAACTGAGGATGGTCCTGACAAGTGTTTTTCTGCCAGGGACGTCATATGGAATAAAGCAAATCATGGCTATATCATACCTTGTCCCAAAACCAATGCTCTCTCATGGCACTCTCTCCATGGCATACGCATCACTTCTTCGCCTTGCCTTTGGCGGCCGCCTTGCCTTTACCACGGCCCTTCGTAGTCTTACCGTCACCGTCATCCTCATCTTCGATCTCGTCACCCGCCTTCTTCTTAGGAGCCCGCTTGGCCTTGGCTTTGGGCTGCTTGATGTACTTGTCCTTCTTGAAATCGATTTCGTCATCATCGTCAACTGGCTCGACAACCTCTGCCTCGTCATCATCTGCCTCAATTGCATCCTCGATGTCCGGCACTTCTTTGGTTGCCTTCTTCGGGGCTACGACACTGCTGGCCTTCATGAAAGGCACCGGATGGGACATGGCGTTGTATCTACATCAGTCAGCTCCAGATTTGGTAGCAGCGACGGGGTCGTATCAACTTACGTTCTGGTGAAAGCCGCTTTGGTCATGGTCTCGATCTCGACCAGGTTCTCGGCCTGAGGTCCAACGCCGAGCTCCTTGATAGAATCGAAGTCCTCCCTCGTCAAGTAGTAGCTGTCCATAAGCTCAATGACGTCTCCAACGCAATCCTTGCCCTCGAACGCCAGGCGCTTGATGAGCTGATACCATAGGACGGGGAGGTATTGCTGACGGATCTCGTTGGCGTCACCGGATGACTTTAGCCGCATGTGAGCGTGGATCTCACGGTTCAAGCGACCGAGTTTGCCCTGCTTGCTGTTGTTTCCAAGCCATGAAGTGAAACTGGAACCAATCATACTGCCAGAGATGAAGCTTGCCGGTCGGACGGTACTGAACACGGCGTGCGTGGGCATGAGGCTCCATTGCTGCTGCGGACCATGAATCATCCTGTCCACGAGGTCCCCATCACTAATGCTCTCGGCCGCCTGGTCGACAAGTTCCAGGTGCTTTAAGTTTTCTTCCCGCCTGTTGTATCCCTTGCCGCCCAACCCCGCCGGTTTGGCCTTGAGATAATTCTCCTGAATCATCAGATAGCTGAACTCGTGGTCGTTGAAATAAAGCTCAATCTTGTCGTTCAGAGTGGCCTTGCTCGCTGGGTTGAAGAGGTTGCCGCCCAACAATTTTTGACAAATATCCCACGGCTTGAGGACGACATGCTTCTCCCATGCCTTTGACATTGACTTGCTCTGGTCGTAGTCCATGGACGTCTGGTCAAGTTTGATGGTAGAGAGCATATTAATGATCTGCCTGATGTCCTTGTTGCTACCCTCGATGAGAGCATCCACAACCTGGACGGGCAGCTTGAGACCCTCGCGATGACAGATAGTCATGATACGCGAGCGAACTTGGTCCACAGTAGGTCGTCTGAACTGGATGTCGGTGGTGACGAAATCAAAGGGTTTCATCTTCGGTAACTTGCGCTCGTTGCAAATCAGGATCAGAGGCACCTCTGTCTTCTTGCAGAATTTGGCGAGAGCACCAACACCACCTCGATCACCGGCTGACATGCCATCGACTTCGTCCATGATCAAGACGATATTCTTCTTGCCATCGTCGATCTTCTTGCCATCGCCAGCAAAATAGCCGAGCAGGGACGTGTTGTTTAACACGTCGCTGACCCCGTTCTCGACTAACTTCTTGCTTCTGCTGTCGCTTGCATTGCTCTCGATAACATCGTATCCCGCCAGCTTCGCCGCAAGATGTGCAGCAGTCGTCTTGCCAATGCCAGGTGGGCCGGATAGAATGATTGCCCTGACTCCGCCCATGCCATCAGCACCACGCCTCTGGAAGTCGTATTTCCGGTTCTTAGGCCAACCTTCCAGCCATTTTTGTATCTTCTCGACATTGGACTTGTTTCCACAGATGTGTCCCAACTGGGTAGGAGCATATTTTGTCGTCCACAGCTGTGCGTTGGGAGCCATGGGAGCTTTTGCGGTGGCACCACGGGCGGCGGCGGCTTTGCGGGCTTTCTCAGCCTCAGCCAGACGGGTCTTTTCTTCCTTCTCGAGCGCAGCAGCGGCTTCCTTGATCTTCTCCTGGTCTTTTTCTTGTTTCTCCTTGGCCTTTTCTGCGTTCTTACCAGCTCCACCGTGGGCAGGAGCATTACGGATCAGCTCGAACAGCCCAATCTCATCGATGGTCTTGATTCCAATCTCGCGGATCTTCTTGAGCTTGCTGGGGCCAGCGTCATCGCCGAGCACTACAAAGGTAGTCTTTTTGCTGGGCCCAGTTGTGACTTTTCCACCGTAACGCTTGACCAGGGCTTGACCTTCCTCCCGGCCAATCGTCTTGAGCTGGCCAGTGAAGACAAATGTCATTCCTGTGAGGCAGTTGTCCGCGCCTTCGGGAATATCGGCCGTACCCTCCATCGGAGGGGGCCCCGAGTTGGCTGGGCCCTTCCTCCAGTCAAATTTGCTATTGGGATCTTGGGGGGGCGGGGTTGGTGGCCTGACTGTGGGAATCGAATCCAGGAGAGCCTGGAAATCTGCGTTCTCCGGCTCCGGCTCCTTCTGCTTTCTCAGGGGACGAGGCTTGGCCGCAGCAGCCTTTTTTCGCGGGGCTTCCTCGGGCTCATGGTCGTCGAGCTCGGGTGACTTGCGCTTCTTGGCGTTGGCAGCTTTCTGCTTTGGCGGAGCGGGTTTGACGTCCTCGTCATCGTCTGACTGTTCCACCTTCACTGGCTTGCCACGGGAAGCGACCCGCTTGGGCTTCGGAAGGATCTCCTCCTCGCTGTCCTCCTCAGCGTAATCATCGTTCTTCCTCTTGTTTGCACCCTTCACATCGGCAGCGAAAATGTCGTCTCTATCCTCGTCGCCATCGTCCATGTATGCATCCTCATCATCGTTCACCTTGGCCTTGCCATAGGAGGTAGTGGCCTTGGGCTTGGCAGTTTGCTTCCCATTCGCGAGGGGAGTCGTGGTCTTGGTCCTGGGACTCTGCCGGACAGGTGCCTGTGCGGTCAGCTTCTTGGGTGTCGCCTTTGGTGTCGCATCGGACTTTGAGTTCTTCGCCTTGGGACCCGAGAAATAGTCATCCGCAGAGATCTCCTTGCCCTTCAAGGGCTCAGGTGCCGCGGTCTTTTTCTTCGGGGCTGGCTTTGCTGCTGCTTTCTTCGGCTGGATGATGGGCTCATCGTCGTCGTCGCTCTCCTCAACAACCTTGCGTGGTCTTCCACGACCTTTCTTGGGAGGCTCTTCTTTCTTCGGCGCGGCTGGCTTCGCTGGGGCAGCGCCGCCTCTAGGGGCGAAGAAGTTCCGGATGTCAGACATTTCGTGATCAATTGAGCATCACGCCTGAAATTGACTGATGTGAACTTCTGTGCTGGTCTCCAGAAAATCAGTGCTCGAGGGTAGGAATTGATGAAGCAGAGAGGTGGTGGGAAAAGCAAAGGTGGTTGTCGTTGAAGGAAAGTAAGTGATGAGGTGAAGCTCCCAATGCTAGACCTGACGCGTCCAAGGATGACACGGAAGGCGCGACTTGCACTTTAGAGTGGGGCCAGCACCAGGCCCTCAAAGCTCGGGCCACCCGAGCTCCTGCCTAACATTTTTTACGAGCTACGGCAGGCACTCCGGCCTCCGGACGACATCAAAGCCCCATCCAGCACTCCGTATTCTCGGGTTTTGCGACCTGGGAATCGGCAATCGACTCAATCAGGATGAATCGACAAGTGCCATCACTCCTCACTGCCCTCCAGGGTCTGAGGATATCTCCTTCCACACCACTACAATCATCCCTCAACATCGCGAAAGCGGCTTCCCTAGCCCCCCATGTCAGGACATTCACATCGACGGCGTCCCAGTTGGGCTCATGGTTGGAGCCATTCATCGACCGGACCAAGAAGAAGATGAAGGGCAGACCAAGAGTGGCTACGGGAGGCTCGGTGAAGGGCACGACGATTATGATCGGAGACTATGGCCTGCGCATGATCGACCACCACAGGAGGATAAGTGCGGCACAACTCAAGCTTGCAGAGACGACCATAAAGCAGAGACTTCGTGGACAGAGGTATCGGCTATACATGAGGGTCAACTGCAACATCGGCGTCTATACCAGCGGAAATGAGGTGGGTCTGGCTCATACTTCGGGCAACGCTTAACAGATGGCTGACAAAATCATCAGATGCGTATGGGTAAGGGAAAGGGCTCCTTCGACTATTGGGCAGCAAGAGTGGCGGTCAATAGGGTGATATTCGAGATAAAAGGAGATTTGCACGAGCAGATCGTCAGAGATGCCTTCCGGTTGGCCGGAAACAAGCTGCCCGGGCAGTACGAGTTCATCAAGAAGGGTGCGGCTCCTGTTTTGGGCATCACGAAGTTGGATGGAGTCACAATCGAGGAGCTGAAACGACCATGGAAAAAATTGCCTACAGCAGAGAAGCCAGAGGTTGCGCCTGCGGTAACAGCAACCCCTTCGTCCGTTTCGCCAACACCATAGACGGCTGGGTGGGAGTAGGATGTATGATACGGCAATAGGATGCATATATATGAAGGCTGTGTGGTTCCTTGCCAAACAGAGAAAGCATTTCAGTGTGAAAGACTGGTTGTCATATCTTTGTCAGGGGCTCCAAATCTCAGAAAATGGGAGCATCAGGCACCGGAGCTCAAAGTATTCATCACGTTGCATGTCTCTCACCCCCTGTGACAAATGACACCATGTCACTGAAGTCGAAGCAAGTTGTAGACTTTGTCTTCACAGGTGGTTAGGGGATTTTGGACTCCTCGCAAGAAAAGAGGGTTAGGGTCTTCGAACCAATTTAATTTTGGCCAGGAGCGCGTCTCGACGCGTCTTCTCCGCCATGCGTGATCTCGTGCAAGCAACCTCAGCAGAGTAACGATTGTCAACATATCACGGGCCCTCGACTCGGTCAGCGTACACGACATCCTTCCCGCTGTGCCATCCAGACATTGCCATAGGAGATTCAGGATGGCGCTCATTGTCGACAAGCACCGGCCCAGATCTCTGGATCAACTCACCTACCATCCAGAGCTCTCTGAGCGCCTCAAGTCACTCGTAAGTGCAGTGGTCTTGCACAGGCTTCACTTCACAGATATGAACTAACATGACATTCGTTCCAGGCACAAAGCGGCGATTTCCCCCATCTCCTCGTCTACGGACCCTCCGGCGCCGGCAAGAAGACTCGTATCGTCGCGACCCTCAAGGAGCTCTTCGGCCCCGGTGTGGAGAAGATCAAGATTGATGCGCGCGTGTTCCAGACGAGCTCGAACCGCAAGCTTGAGTTCAACATCGTCGCCTCCGTGTACCACCTCGAGATCACGCCCAGCGATGTGGGCAACTATGACCGCGTGGTCGTCCAAGATCTGCTGAAGGAGGTCGCCCAGACGCAGCAGGTCGACACCGCGGCCAAGCAGCGCTTCAAGGTCGTCGTCATCAACGAGGCGGATCACCTGACGCGCGATGCGCAGGCCGCGCTGCGACGCACCATGGAGAAGTACAGCCCGAATCTGCGGTTGATCCTGCTCGCGAACTCGACAGCCAATATCATTGCGCCGATTCGCTCGCGGACGCTGCTCGTGAGGGTCGCGGCGCCGACGCACGAGGAGATCTGCGACGTGCTGGCATTGTCTGCGAAGAGGGAGAGCTGGCAGGTGGTGAAGGGGCTGCACGAGCGAATTGCGAAGGAGAGTGGGCGGAATCTGCGCAGGGCACTGTTGATGTATGAGGCGGTGATGGCACAAAAGTATGTGACTTTGAATCATGGACACTCCGGGTTGGCCAAAAGACCTCGATTGCTGACATTGATGATCTCACAGTGAGAAGGTCACCGACTCAACACCAATACCACCCCCAGACTGGGAGGCGCTCATCGAGCAGATCGCGCGGGAGATGATGCAAGAGCACACGCCAGCACAAATACTGGTAGTTCGGGCGAAACTTTACGACCTCCTAACACACTGTATCCCAGCTACGACCATCCTCAAGACGCTCACGTTCAAGCTCATCCCCAAGATCGACGAGGCACTGAAGAGCGATGTGATCAAGTGGTCAGCGTTCTACGAGCACCGGGTCAAGACGGGAACCAAGGTTATCTTTCATCTCGAGGCATTCGTGGCTAAGTTCATGAGGATACTGGAGATATATCTGATGGAGATGGAGTTCTAAGAAGCCCAGTATATAATATGGACGGATTGCTACGCATGGCACGGCTGCATGGTGTGCGGGACCGGATGGATGCTTCGGGCAGCAAGAGGCGTGGAGATTCCGGAATGATACGTTTACCCCACGATAAGGCGTTTCGGATGGAGGCGTTCATACAGCTTGCAGAACAGAGCCGGACGACGGTTTGCTTTGGGGTGGGTAGTCGAAATGGAGGACACATCAGTGTGGTTCCAACACGCGTGCGCCCAGCAGACTTGACCGAGTCAAGTATCAGCCCCGCGTTTCGGGGCCACACAATGGGACGTGGAAACGCAGGTCGCCTGGTCTGCTGCAGAAGACAGCTGCAATAAGCTGCAGAAGAGTCGTTCTGGGCTCTTGTACTGGTGAATCTGTGAATCTACCTAGTACAGGTCCCCCTCCGCATCCCCGCGAGGTACCCCATGGGGCCTGGTGCGGGATTTCCAGATGTCGTACTACGCAAGGCCCTGGTGATCACTATAAGTAGAATAAGCGCTGAGAACATGGTGGGCAATTTATTCCCGGGTCTGCGGCAGTGAGACATTGAGCAGGCACGCACAAATCTCACTCACTATGCGTGTATCTCGCCGGAAATTCGTGAGCATATCTATCCCAGGGCCCTGGTGCCGGACTGCGTCCTGACATGTCGGACAGGGGTGGAACTTCCATTTGTCCATATGACAGTGCACCCTTGAATTCATTCGGCTTGGCTTGTTGGCGCTGGTTGGTGGCACTGGAGACAAATGAGAAACCCTGCGCCCAGACTGCCGGGTCTGCCAATGGTGGCCGCCAGAATATTATGTGGGCACGAAACCGATCGGTCTGGATGCCGGGCTGGTGGCAGCATGGACCAAAGCTTCCAGCAAAGCTCCCGAAACATACGGGTGGGAGGAAGTTCACCGTTAGCCTCGGAAGACTCGAGTGATGTTATCCGTCATAGATCGAGGACTCGGGTAAGATGGGCATGGCCACGTCAGTAACCGAATCTTGCCGTGGTGGAAGATATGACGATCCTGCTTTCTCCGTGATAGGGTTTGGGTTTGAAAGATGACCAGCCCTATGCTCGGATCCGCAAGGTCGCATCTGACTCCTGTACGGCTGCGAAGGACCCCCGTATTTCCAGTGGCCAAAGAGCGAGGCGCTCGCGAGAGAGCAGGGAGCGAATGTAACCAACATCAAACCCTGCAATCATGCAGCTTGCGCGATGAAATTTGTCGCGAGCTCACTACCAACACGACCTCCCTATGCTCGTCTTCGCGATGCAGGTCGACCATCCGAGGGATGTAGGGGTCGTCATCTATGTAATTTATCTCGAGGAACTAGCATGTTCGACCAAGACAGATCGACAATTGCAGTGAGATAGGTGTTCCCAAGTAAGCAGGTAAGAGGCCTTGAACCAAACCTCCCACAAGCACAGCTAGAGGATCCTTGGCCCTGGTCCCGTGCCTCTTCCCCACGATACTGCCAATGGCGCTACCCCGGATCGCGTTGAAGGATTGCGGGGGATGGTGGGATAGTTCGGGTGCTTCTTGGCTCCCAGCTCTCCGTGCCAATCTTCTGGCGGCTGGGAATGGGTTGATGAGCGCCGCGTTCAAGAGCGAGCCGTAAAAATGGTGTTGGCTGTGGGTGGGGGGGGGTCAACAAGAAGTCTTCCAAGGATCTACATAATACGTCCGCAGCGGTAGGCAATATGCTGCGTAGTGCCTAGATCGTCCGTTTTGTGTACGCAGAGTCTAATCCGGGTGGAATTCGGAACCAATGCTGTGTTTATTCGACCACACCTTCAAGCGTGCATCAAGTATGTTCGAAGAACAAGGCGAGTTATTCAACGATTCGTCTCGAGCATCAAGGGGTGGGGTCTGTAACAAGAGCCCACCAAAGACACTGAGGCCGATGGTGGGACGAGGACCGGACTTGGCTGGGTTGGCGGGCCCTCTATTATCAAATAAAATGAAGCCACTGGCGCATCTTCGTACTCGAGACATGATGTTGATTTCTGGCGACGGTCGGAGCTGGATGACAGAGAGGACACAAAGTATCAAAAGCCTCGTCGACTCAACACGGGCATCTCAACAATATCGTAGAGGTTGGGGCTGAGAGGTCGAGCCCCTCCCTGTACGTGCCACAGCAGCCACAGGTACTGACAGGAGAGCCGGGCTTTCGCTCCTCGGCCTCATGGGTTGAAACGCGATGCCTGGGAGTTGCATACGGAGTGACGAGTAACGGTGGTAATTCGGAAAGGCAGTTTGGGTAAGTCGGGTATGTTCGTCGGTTCAGTCATGCTCGGGCCAGGGCACGAAAGAGAAGGTATCTCAAGGGCGTGACCAAGTAAGTACCATATGCAGCAAGGGGAAGTTGTGTGTGTGTGTTGACGGATCTATCTCCCTCACTAGTAGGTAGGACAGGACACCAAGACAGCTAGCCTTGTTCCCTGCTCCTGCTCCTGCTCCTGTTCCTGCTGCTGTTCCTGTTGGTCTTGGATGAGTCCGGACAGACGGAAAGTCATGCAGGGCCTCACCTCATGGCTGTGGAGAGGACGGGATCTTCAGCTTGAATCCCGGCTGGTTGGGAATCGCTGGTGGGACTGCTTTAGACTCACCCAATGAGCGACGACCAAATTCTGGCATGATGAACCGAATTAGGAAGTCTTCGGACGCAGGGAGCTCGGCTGGATTTATTTCATAATACAAAGCTACCCCCCCTTAGTGACCTTCTCATCAACCCTTGGGTCCAACCTGTTGTCTTCGATCTTTCTTCCTGCCAGTTCTCCCCTCTCCATTCTCATCAGCCTCGACTGGGCATCTCCTTTTTGCCAATCCATCCTCTCCATAGATCTTGATATCTCCAACAACTCCAACAATCCTCGTTTGAGCTGTCGGGCTCGTGACTTGTAGAAACAGACCCTTGGAACGAATACCGCGCCTGACATCAGCACTCGAAAAGAGCTACCCCGCCATCGCCAACGAACGGCCTCTCAACCTTGTCCGCGAGATTCCATCACCATGGCCCAAGGCGCACCCAAAGCCCCGGTGGTGGCAGAGGCCCATGAGGTCGACACCTTTCGTGAGTCTTAATTCTTGACGCTGTGTCGTGGTCTCCGTATACGGAGGTCCCCAGTATTGCGGCCTCCCCTCTTACGCGCCATCAGAGTGGATCAGCTTTACTAACAGATTTTACAAAGACCCTCCCCAGAAGATGCTTGACAGTAGGTCACTCCGGACGCAATTGATTCCCGGAAACCAGCCGTGGGAGCTATAGGAGCAACTGGTGCTAACAGTCGAGACTACAGAGCATCCAAGCAAGCCTCATTTGTCCGGTAAGATAACGATGGTTCCCGCGCTCAAGTGGCGGTTCCAGACTGACTCGTTTGGAACCAGGTCTGGAGGAGTACCAGCAACTCTACAAGCAGTCTATCACCGAGCCCGATAAGTTCTGGGGCACCAAGGCTCGAGAGCTTCTGACGTGGTCCAAAGACTTCGAGAATGTCCACACCGGAAGCCTGGAGAATGGAGACAATGCCTGGTTCCTCGAAGGCCAGCTGAACGCCTCGTACAACTGCGTCGACCGGCATGCTGCCAAGGATCCAAACCGGGTCGCCATCATTTACGAGGCCGATGAGCCGGATGAGGGCCGGAATGTTACTTACAGCGAGCTGCTGCGCGAGGTCTGCAGGACTGCATGGGTCCTCAAGCAGATGGGCGTGAAGAAGGGCGACACTGTGGCCGTGTACCTGCCCATGATTCCCGAGGCTCTTGTTGCTCTGCTAGCCATCACCCGTATCGGCGCTGTTCACTCGGTTGTGTTCGCCGGTTTCTCTGCCGACTCTCTTCGCGATCGTGTCATTGATGCTAATTCCAAGGTTGTCATCACTACTGATGAGGGCAAGCGCGGCGGCAAGCTCATTGGAACCAAGAAGATTGTGGATGATGCTCTGAAGCAATGCCCCGACGTCAGCCATGTCCTTGTTTACAAGAGAACGGGTGCCGATGTGCCATTCACCAAGGGCCGGGATTGGTGGTGGCACGAGGAAATTGAGAAGTGGCCTGCCTACATCCCCCCCGAGCCCATGAACTCCGAGGACCCGCTTTTCCTCCTGTACACCTCTGGATCGACTGGCAAGCCCAAGGGGGTCCTGCACACCACTGCCGGCTACCTGCTCGGAGCTGCCATGACCGGCAAGTACGTCTTCGACATCCATGATGGAGACCGCTACTTCTGCGGTGGTGATGTGGGCTGGATCACTGGTCACACCTACGTCGTTTACGCGCCACTGCTGCTTGGCGTCTCTACTGTCGTCTTTGAGGGAACCCCTGCGTACCCAAACTTTTCTCGCTACTGGGAGATTATCGACAAGCACCGGGTGACACAATTCTACGTGGCACCCACCGCACTGCGGTTGCTCAAGCGCGCTGGTGACGACTTTGTAAAGAGCAAGATGGCACATCTTCGTGTTCTGGGCTCTGTCGGTGAGCCCATCGCGGCCGAGGTGTGGAAATGGTATTTTGAGGTGGTCGGCAAGGAGGAAGCACAGATTGTTGACGTATGCTGCACACTACTCCCTACTTTGGTCTTGTCAAGATAACTGACATGCTCGACAGACTTACTGGCAAACCGAGACTGGGTCCAACGTCATCACACCCCTTGCGGGTGTTACGCCTACTAAGCCTGGCTCTGCATCTCTGCCATTTTTTGGTATCGAACCTGCGATTATCGACCCCGTCTCCGGTGATGAGATTCACGGTAACGACGTGGAGGGTGTCCTGGCGTTCAAGCAGGCATGGCCAAGTATGGCCCGGACAGTGTATGGTGCGCACAAACGATACATGGACACATACCTAAATGTGTACAAGGGTTACTATGTGAGTGAACATCAATATACAAAAATGCTGACTCTTTGCTAACAAACCCTCAGTTCACTGGTGATGGTGCCGGCCGTGACCACGAGGGCTTTTACTGGATCCGCGGCCGCGTCGACGACGTCGTCAACGTCAGCGGCCACCGTCTGTCCACAGCCGAGATCGAGGCCGCACTGATCGAGCACCACGCTATTGCCGAGGCTGCCGTCGTGGGCATCTCCGACGAGCTGACCGGTCAGGCCGTCAACGCCTTCGTTGCCATCAAGGACGGCAACGAGTCGTCCGACGCCCTGCGCAAGGAGTTCATCCTGCAGGTGCGCAAGAGCATTGGGCCATTCGCCGCGCCTAAGGCTGTCTACATCGTCCCGGATCTACCCAAGACCCGCTCGGGCAAAATCATGCGGCGTATCCTGCGCAAGATCCTGGCGGGCGAGGAGGACCAGCTCGGGGACACTTCGACCTTGTCAGACCCATCGGTCGTGGACAAGATCATTGCTTTGGTGCATGAACAGCGGAAAAAGTGAGTCACTCGTCGATCATCTGATTGGGTTAGTCTCTTTTTCCAGAAGCGTTATTGGGTTCTATATAAAACCCACTCGCGGATGGATGAATTTGCGCCGTCGAAGGCACCAAACCTTTATAATATATGTGCGGGAGGATCAGTTAGTCTAGTTCTTGTGTCGCGTACACACAACTAAATACAAGGCGGGGCCAAAGTTTGAATTGAACTGGCGTTCCTCCAAGTGTAGAGGGTTCCCGTACTCTGTGACTTGCAGGCAACCCACTACATCTGTTCACATCGTATCTCTCTCGCGAGACACTCTAACCTTCTACGCCTGGGCACGTGCCATAGTCAAGCGTCGTCATCGCCACCTTGGCATCTGCACGTTGATCACTTATCCTCCAAGCTCCGCAAGGGGCGGCTGTGCTCCTGGCGGTCACTGCACCCGCGTTAGGTGCTGCCCAGCCACTCGTTCATTTGTATTACAATTCGTGAATAACAAGCCGGCAGTTCCGGCTGATGTGAGATGCCCTCCCATGAAGCAAGTCTTAACAGTAAGACAGTGCTTGTAGGACTGTGCGAGTTTTCTTGATCTGCTTGCTGATCGTTCAAACCTTCAGTGGCCATGACCTGCCAGTCCTGCTTGAGGTTCTGTGGTTAGCACGTCATATCTACATACTTTACCTGGGACGCAGGATGGGAGTGTGTGTTCAGAATTCCATCATTGGCAGTCCCTAAACCTTTTCGCTGGCGATGTCGACTTCACCTAGTTGCTTAGGGACAAAAAGGTTTCGGGTTCAAAGTAAAATAGACACCATCCAATGAGCCGTTGGCACTCCGGTCGCAGAGATAGCTTGTAGGGTTTTATTGAGTGGAATGGGTCTTGTCATCCGAATTCATTTCTTCAGAGCTTCTGCAATATTCTCCAGCAGTGCTACGAATGGATGCCGCCCTCACAACACACAAATCCACAGGTTTTCGCTGCTTGCAGGTTGCTCGTCGTCGAGACAGCACAAACTAAACCCGACTCACATCCTTGATAGCCATCGAGCCGGCACCAAGGCCAGTGATATGCTGATCAATCAGTCAATCTAGCTGGGCCTTTATTGATGCTGATCAGCCACAGATCATCTGATCTTCTTGCATCGATACGATGTGATGACGGTTCCGACAAATCGAGTACCACCGGGTCGGTCTCCTCCCCGGAGATGTGGTGCAGATCTCGGACATTCCAAGACTCGAAGGCCAGAGCCGAGGCCAGACAAGATGCGGCCGACCACGCTCTCGTGCTTCTCGGAGAATCGCCAACATCCCGTCTTGCCCATGAAAATAGCGCTTTGGCACCATCTGCCTCTTATCGGAGCATGGTGGAAAAACTCTAGAAGCGAGAGCGATAGGACAGTATTCTTGGGCTGCCGATTTTCTGAAACAGACTTGAGGCTCCGAAGGATGATTGGCGCGCGACAGAGTCGCAGCAGGCGCTCCACAGGGACTCGGGCCGGCCCCTGTTCAAATTAAACATGAAGCAAAGCCTGTCCGTTTCCCGAATGCTTGGGTCCCGAAGTCTAGAGCTTGCATGCTGTGTGCTGCGATGACGAAGGCGGGGATCTTTCCCAGGACTTGGAAGGTTTTTGCGAGAGTCCGAGGGCCTGACCAGACATGGCGTGTGGACTTACGGATAGGCGTTGCTCTGCCTGTGGACGATATTGACGAGAGGCCCGTAGTGAGGGGAGGATCGAACCGCGCGGCTTCATGGCAGCTGCTGCATGGCCATGATGGCTTCGGCTTCGAGATGCTGGAATGGAGCCATGACAGACTGACGGACTGACGGACTGACTGATTGACTGATTGACGGAACGACTGACTATCTTTGAACTGACAGCTGGATTTGGCTCCCTAAGCATGGTCTTGTTTGCCATCCGGTCGGACATTGGAAGTGAGTTTCATCTCATCTCGTCCGAAGTTGTCTCGAGTCTTGGGGCGACAGGAATTGTGCTGCCGGGCAGTCCCGGGCATTGCCGGGCAGTCCCAACCCTCCCCCAGGTTTGAGACATGAACCTGCCAAGGTGCAAGGGGCGACTCGGCATGTTTGCTGCATGTATGTTCGTCCGTTGCCTGGCTGAAGGGGGTAAGTCCATACGTGCCCAGCCACACCCGCACCCGCTGTACTAGCACTAGTACTGCCGTGGTGTGAAGAGCGGCGCGGGGCACTGTGCGTTCGTTGGCAGTACAGAGTCGCTCAGCAAACTCGCTCGCTTGTGGTTCCAAGAGTGTGTGGTTGATGTCGGTGATGTAGTCCTCTTGGCTAGATCATCAATCACCCGTCGACCATGTTTAGCTGGAAGTCTCGGTCTTGCTGGTGGGCTTCTACCACGGTAGCTGTAGAGTCCGGCCTCATCGGCGAGGACAGTGAAGGAGCCAGTTGGACCGAGCCCCCCTGTCCACCACAACCAACCTTGACCTTCCAAGGTTCCTTGAAGTACGCCAAGGAACGAACATCTCTGCTTTCCGCACGCAGTGGACGGCAGGACCGGCCACTACCTGTGGTAGCCTAATAGGCCCCCCGATGCGATTCGCATCCGCATCCGCATCCAACCTGCCAACCCTCCAAGTTTGAGCCAACACATGCAACTGTCCTCCTTTATAGTTGTCCTTCTTTTCCAGCACCTAAACTGTCCCCTCAAACACTCGACTCAAACCTTGGAGCAGCCACTCGCTTGTCTTACCGATTCGTGACTTTGGAGTTCTCCCCTCCCGTTCACCACCAAAACTTAACCACAAGAGGTACACATCCAACATCCCAGTGCAGGTGGTTGGAAGCGCCAGCCCAAGCGCCAGCCCAAGCACCAGCCCCACCCTCTCAACCACGCCTGGCTAGGCTAGATACTCTCCATCCGCGTGGCAGCACACACAACAACTGACCTGCTTTGTGCACAGCTCCCACTGTTGCATCCCGTTGCATATGGTTCACCCCGGCGTCCAGCACTCAGTCTCCTAGGCTGACGAGTGTCGGCGCCGACGATGAAGTTCCTCGGTGGCATCGCCGTTGCGATTGCCTGCCTCCTTCTCTCTCCAGCCTCAGCCCACTCGAGACAGCGAAACCCACTGCGAAATGTGGGCCAGATTGACGACCCTGTCTTCCTCACCCCCTCCAATCGAGTCCACGCCTACTCGTCTTTCCAACTCACCTTTGCCCTGAGCGATAGAGTCTCGAGAATACGATTATCTCTCGAGCCTAATCACGATGTTGTCGCTGACGGTGCGACAATCACCTATCTTGGCGAGGACGGTTCCGTTCAGAAAACCGAGCCGATCGACCGTCTAGAACACCGCGTGTTCAAGGGAACAACTTTTGTGCAAAATCCTGGAGATACCGAGTGGACAAGTGCTGGCTGGGCGAGGATACACGTCCACAGAGATGGCCCGCACCCCATATTTGAAGGCGCCTTTGCGCTCAACGGCGACCATCACCATGTTCAAACTAGCGAAAACTACCAGCAGACTCGACTGCGCAAGGACCCTGAAATCGAGGAGCGACCCCACGAGTACATGATTGTGTGGAGAGACTCGGATATCGTAGGCGATAACCAGCTAAACCATGGTGCGGATGAGTTGAAGAGATCTCTGGCGCAAAGAGACACTTGTTCTGCGGGGGAATTGATTTTTAATCGCGACGAGAATCACCCTGTGTACCGCAGAATCGATGGCGACGAGAAGAGGTCTTTCTGGTCGTCCATGGCACCCGGTGCCTTGTTCGGGCGACAGATTGACGGCACTACAGGAGGCAACAGCGCTGGTATTAATTTGACCGCGGCCATAGGCTCAACGGCAGGGTGTCCCACGTCCCGGAAGGTTGCGCTGATCGGCATCGCGACGGACTGCACGTACACGGCCGATTTCGCCAATGACACAGCCGTCAGGACCAACATCATCAATCAGGTCAATACCGCCTCGCAGCTGTACGAGAGTACCTTCAACATCTCGCTGGGAATCCAGAACCTCACCATCAGCCCCAAGGACTGTCCGTCTACTGCCAGCACCGAGGCGCCTTGGAACGTGGGATGCGACGGTACTTCTTCTATCACGGACCGCCTCAACCTCTTCTCCCAATGGCGCGGACAACATAATGACACGAATGCCTACTGGACTCTCTTGAGCACTTGCAACACGGACTCTGCGGTAGGGCTGGCGTGGCTGGGCCAACTTTGCATGGCCGGGTCGACTACTGAGAGCAATGAGACGGTGGCGGCGGCGAATGTGGTGGTTCGGACATCGACAGAATGGCAGGTCTTTGCGCACGAGTCCGGTCACACTTTCGGAGCTGTGCACGACTGTACGTCTTCGACCTGCTCAGACGGTACGGCCACGAAGCAGCAGTGCTGCCCGCTCAGCGCCTCGGCCTGTAATGCGAACGGCCAGTTCATGATGAATCCGTCTACAGGTTCTGGCATCACACAATTCTCACAGTGCTCCATTGGAAACATCTGCTCGGCCCTGGGGCGCCAGTCTGTCCAGTCGGATTGCTTGACTAATAACAAAGATGTCGTTACCATCACCGGAAGCCAGTGTGGCAACGGAATCGTCGAGGCTGGGGAGGAATGCGACTGCGGCGGCGAATCTGGTTGCGCAGGCAATACATGCTGCGATGCCAGCACGTGCAGGTTCACGACAGGCTCCGAATGCGATTCGTCCAACGAGGATTGCTGCACCTCGTCGTGCCAATTCGCAAGCAACGGCACCGTGTGTCGTTCAAGCACCGGGGTTTGCGACCCTGAGGAAACTTGCACCGGAACCTCTTCCACCTGCCCAGCAGACCAGTCTGCCGCCGACGGTACAAGCTGCGGATCCAGTCTTCAGTGCGCATCGGGCCAGTGTACATCGCGTGACCAGCAGTGCCAATCTATCATGGGCTCCCTGACCACCGACAACGACACGGAGTCCTGCAGCTCTTCTGGATGCCAAGTCTCCTGCCAATCGCCGGACTTTGGCGACAACGTCTGCTACAAGCTGAACCAGAACTTCCTGGACGGAACACCATGCGAGGGAGGCGGGAAATGCAACAATGGAAACTGCGAGGGCGCCAACACGGCCGACGAGGTCAAGAGCTGGATCAACGACAACAAGGACATCGTGATCCCCGTCGCCTGTGTGGTTGGCGCGTTGATCCTTCTAGGGATTGGCAGCTGTATCTGGAGTAGGATGCGCCGGAGGGTGGCACGGCGACAACGTGCCGCGCGCGGCCCCAAGCCGTCCGCCGCCGGCTACGGGCACGTGCCGTCACCGCCGCTAGTCGCGGCAGGAGCAAGGGGTCGAAGCGGTAGAACTAGAAGCGGTGGCGGGTCGGACCGGTCGGGTCGGCCAAGATCGAACATACCACCGAGTGAGCCGCCACCGGCGTATACGGGATGGCAGCCGAATATGACTATGCGGTACGCATGATCGATACAGTGAACGAGGGCGTTAGGGTCTCGGAGCAAGGGGGCTTCATAAATATGTAAGCGGGGGTTCCCTCTGATGCTCATGATGTGTTGGTCGGGTCATTGTGGGATCTGGGATGATACCATGGGAGGTGGGTCTCACTCAAACGGCATGGATGATGGGGCGTTCTTTTTACGATGCATGACGCGGGCGTTCATTAGGATAAATGACTCACGTATAAAGTTGGATATGGGAGGACGGGCTCCTGAGAAGCTCACTCAGGAAAGACGAAGCATGATTACCGTATCTATAGTCCAATGTGACAATTATCGACTTGTGGCTTGCTATTGGTCGAGAATGTGCCAACTTGTGGTTCTCTTACGGTAGCTGGCCGAGGACCCTGCTTAGTGACCACAGCTCTCCCCATCATCTCACGTCGCTGTCTTTCCCTAGTTTATTGTCTCCATTTCGTATGCCGTTCTCGGACCTCGTCAAGTCGACATGAGAGATCCCCTCAAGTTGAGGAAGGAGAAGAAGTAAGGAAAGAAGAAGAAAAAGCCGAGTTAAGAAGACTAGGAGGAAAGCCGGGCCCAGGTCATGCCTTTGCTGTATCAAGAACATCCACGACCTTTCAGACTCGTGAATAAAACCACTCAGCATGCTGACCTTCGAGCAAAATTAATACGACCCAATGCGTTGAACTGAGTGATCATCATCATCATCGTCGTCGTCATCATCATCATTCGTGACTGGTTCTACACACATATCTTACAGTGAGTAACACCTTGGCACTCATCTCCTCTCACCCCGTGATCCACCCCCGCCCCCGCCATGGTGTTTCTGTTGCCACGGGACGCCGTTGAACGGCTGCTGCTGCTGCGGATACTGGCCACCGCCCACGATGGAGGCGTCGTCGTCCTCGTACTCATCTAGGCCGCACAAGATCTTTTTGAACTTGTGACGGGTTACTGGGAGGGTCTGCGGGGGGAATATTTAGCAACAATGGAGATAGATGGAGGGAGGGAAGGTAGGTAGGTAGGGTGGGTGGGTGTGGGATCCATGTGCTCACATCACCGCTGCTCTGAGCGTACATCAGCAGCAGCTCCGGGTTGTCGAGGACCGTCTCGGCCCAGTCGCGCCGCTCGGTCTTTTGGAAGGGCTCTTTGGGGGGTGGTTGTTGGTGTTGTTGATGTCTTGCGAGTCTGTCAGCACGATGCTTCCATATATATATATGTATGTAGTCTGAATGGGAAAATCGAGACCGTACTCGGGTACGTGAACCGGACTGTCACACATACCTCGAGACTCCTGCTCCTCCGCTGCCGCTGCCGCTGCCGCTGCCACTGCTGCCGCCGCCGCCGCCCATCCTCATGCTGCCGCGAATACTGGGGCCCATGCCCACTTGCCCTCCTCTCCCGCCGAGGTCGCCGCCGTCGGCCATCTCGGGCAGGTACGGGTCCTTGCCGCGGGCCTGGCGGTCGCGCATCTCCGGGGTGAAGGGCTCGGACATGTCTGCTGGGTTGTTGGACCAGTGCTTGTGGTGGTGGTGGTGATGGTTGGTCCAGGAGTCGGAGCCCGAGGAGGAGTTGGAAGGGATGCGACCTGGCGGCCGTGAGCTGAAAGGGTTTGTGTGGGTGGATGAGGAGGCCATGGTTTATCTCTTTTCCTCGAAAAAAAAACAGATGGAGGAGAGCTTCTTTTTGCGGGAACAAGTGAGATTTGATGTGGGTATATTCTGGGGGGGGGAGGGTTGCGGTGTTGAGTTGCAAAAGCAACAAGTTCGAATAGATAGATAGATGTTGGGATTGCGATTGCGTGTGAGGACGTCAAGTGTATTCTTAAGGGAGGCCCCCCCCTGTAAGTGCGGTTTCCAGTGGAAGGCGGCTCCAGAAGAGGCAACTAACACGCCTCAGCATTGGCGGTGACAGCCCCTCCAGCTGACAGGCGAGGGAACCCATATCTAGCTGCGTCTGCCGTGCTACACCACGACTCGCTCAACTTCTTTCGTCTTTTATTGCCTACTATGAAGCAAACACGTGCACTCCACGGGCCAGTCAAATGTGGCGCGACAAACGGGCTGCGCAGACAAGGCAACGGCAACAACAACAACAAGAAGAAGAACAAGAATATCAGCATCATCACGTCATCATTATGCCAAAAAAGCAATGGCCGAGAACAACGGCATTGTCTTGTCGACGCTCGGAATGTTGGCCGTGCCGTCACCACCATTTTCGGACCGTGCCGAGACACACACACTTCAGCTGACTTGGTTTGACGAGCATTTCTGTCAAGGCCACCAAGACTCCCCAAAATGACACATCACGTCTCATGCAGCCTTCCACCGCAGCAGCGTCATCGAGTGCTTGGGAAACACGAAGCCGCCCTCGCCGTTCCACTCCGACTTGGTCACCCCGACCTCCTCCTTACCGGCAATGTTGACCGCATTCACGTCCGGCCCGTTGACCGAGCGCACCTCGACTTTCCCGGACACGCCCTTGAGGGTCGTCTCGAAGTCGTCCTTGTCGCTGATGTTCACCACCGCCACGTTGACGAAGCCCTTCTCGTCTACCACCGCGCTGACGTCCAGCCACGGCGCCCCTTCCTCCAGCACGCCCTGCAGCCACACGGGGACCGTCTCGCCCGTGTAAGAGCCGCAGCTGACGTGCGCCGCCACTGTCCAGCCGCGCATGTACTTGCTGAACAGCTCCAACGGCCACCACGTCGTCTGCTTCACGATGCCCTCCTTGGTCGTCATGAGCGGCGAGATCACGTTGACCGTCTGCGCGATGTTCGCCATCCCAATGTACTTGCTCTGTCGAACGAACACGTTCAGCCACACGGCCACGCTGAGGGCGTCGGAGAGCGTGTATTTCTCTTCTGCCCCCTTGTCGCCCGGTGCTCGCTCCGGGTCCCACACGTTCCACTCGTCGAAGCAGATCTTGATCGGCGGCTTGCTGGGCGGCACGTTGTTCTCGATGCGCGCAATGTCGATGAGCGCCGCCGCCGTCTGGATCGCCCGCTCGGCCGAGAGGGGAGCCGTCACGTTGGGGAGATGCTGTGCTGACGCCGTGTAGATATGGATGGAGTGCATATCCACCACGGAAACACACTCCTTCAGCACATGATGGTCCCAAGAGGCGTGTCCCGTCTCACCGCAGAGGATCAGGGTCAGGCTGGGATCCAGCAGACGCAGCGCCTTCGCCCATTGGAACGCCTTCTTGGCATAGTCCTCCTTGGTCATCTGCTCCACCTGCCACGGGCCCCAGATCTCATTGCCCAGCGCCCAGTATTTCACATTGTACGGCTCCGGATGCCCATTCTGCCTCCGGAGATTCGCATAGTAGGTATCCCTCGTGCCATTGCAGTACTCCACCCACGCCAGCGCCTCGTCCAGGGTGCCCGTGCCCATGTTCAAGCAGATATACGGCTCGACGCGCTTCTCCTTGCCCTCGCTGAGCACCGACAGCCACTGCATGAACTCGTCTGTGCCAAACTGGTTGGACTCCGTCCCCAGCCATGCCAGCTCTGGCCGCTTGGGTCGTTTGTCCCGCGGCCCGACCCCGTCCAGCCAGTGGTATGTGGCGACGAAGTTGCCGCCTGGGTAACGGATCACGGGGATGTCGATGTCTCGCAGGGCATCGAGGACGTCTTTCCGGAAGCCGTTTGCGTCGGAGAGGTCGTTGCCTGGGTCGTAGATGCCGCCGTAGATGCATCTGCCCATGTGTCTGGTTTGTTCGTGATCAGCTCCAAAGCCTTAGCTACCCGGGCAGAAAGTTCCCCGTGCTCCCCTCTGCCGGAAAGTGTTCAGGCTGTCCCGCTCAGGGTCACCATTCATGAGACTGGCCAAGTGGCAGTCATCGCCCTTCTTGGTAAGCTCCCAAGGCTGGAACGGTGTACGAAAGAGGCATGGCACATACTCTGTGAAGCCGCCATAGGTCATGGGGTCTATTTTCGACAATTTCTTCCTCGCATCCACCTCGATGAGCGGCTTCTCGCCCTCCGATATCTTGGTGAAGGTCGTCATGATGAGATGAAGCTTCTCACGATCTTTTGCGAGTCTGATCCTCTCAGCCTTGCCAATGCTATCCCAGGGCCTTACTCCTTTTCTATGCCACAAAGCTCAATTGAACACTCCTAGACCGAGAATGAGCGACAATTCTTTCCCCTTGCCCCTCTACCCCAACTTGCCCACGGCTCGATCCGCCGGGAGAGTCGTGCCCGAAAAAGGGCCCCGGCCGCCGCTTATGCAGCCAGGGCAGCATGCCTCATGATTGGAGCGCATATGCCAACCAGGTCACATCGTGTCCGCCGTCCCTGGGTGTCATTTCGCAAGTTCGCGAGCCACGAGATCAGGTGGACGACTGGCCGAGCACAAACTCTGCCTGCCTAGGATCCTTCGCCTCCCTCGCCCTCCTTCCGCCGGAAAAGTTCATGATAGGAGGAAAGGAGGTTTCTCCTGCCCCCGAGAACTGCGTGACCCACGTGGCCGGGTCGCTCTTCGGCTGCACATACCGACCCATCCAAGCCCATCACTATGGTTTCTCCAGTTCTCCAGCCCCTGGGACCGTCTCCCCGCATCGCGCTAGTACACTGTGGGGTGATTTCCTGGGGTTTGGGGAATCAATCTGATGGGCCAGGGTATCGGATGAAAGCCCTTGACATACCCATACCGGTATACGGCCGTGGGGATGATTCCTGCATGCTGTACGCGCTGTTGGAGGTGAGAGTTGCTCCTGCGGCCTGGCATGTGGACTATATATAGGGCGTTCATCTGAGGTAGGACTCGGCGAGCTGAATCTTCTCCCTTCTGTCTCGTTACCGTTAGAAGAAGTCCTCGAGCGTTGAAGACTCCCTGTCCTCGGCCCAACCATTTCCCGGATATTCCGAAAATAGTCGGTCAACATGGTGCTGTCTCCCAAGACATATCAGGTGAGTCGACGGACGATCTCCAGGCCTTGCACGTCTCGACAACGTTCTCGGATACGGAGAGACTTGACTGACCCAACCTCGTAGTTCCTCGTGAGCGTGTTCGCCTCCTTCGGATCCATCCTCTACGGATATGATCTCGGCGTCATCGCAGAAGTCATCGCGTGCGACGCTTTCAAAACCTATTTCCACAATCCAACTTCAATCCAAACGTGAGAGCATCCCGATCTTGAACGCAGATGTGAGGTGAGAAGCCTGAGCATATCAATTAACATGGGGCAAACTAGTGGCATAGCCGTCTCGTTATTCACAGGAGGTGCCTTCTTCGGTGCAGGGTTTGCCGGTCCCGTCGGTGACTACGTTGGTCGTAAATGGACTATCTTCTTGGGTGGTCTCATCTTTATCATTGGTGCTTGTTTCCAGACGGCCGCGCAGAGCATCGAATGGCTATACGGTGGTCGGTCGGTTGCTGGACTCGGCGTTGGCTTCCTCGTCATGATTATTCCTATCTACCAGGGAGAGATCGCACATCCGAGCATTCGAGGAAGAGTCACTGCTTTGCAGCAGTTCATGTTGGGTATCGGCTCTTTCGTTGCCGGTTGGTTGAGTTACGGAACTTACTCGCTGAAGAACACGGGAGCGTTCAGAAGTAAGTGCCAGTATGGATGGCATGGCGTCATGTCCAAGAATTCTCCCATCCTTGGTCATTCGGGAATCTGTCTTTGCTGACTTGAGTCTTACTCTACCAGTCCCCCTCGGCATCCAGATCATCCCGGCCGTGGTCCTCGTTTCGCTGATCCTGCTCTTCCCCGAGAGTCCCCGTTGGCTCATCGACCACGGTCACAAAGAAGAAGGCCTGAGGACGCTTGCGAACTTGCACGCCCACGGTAACGCGGAAGACCCGTGGGTCAAGGCCGAGTACGCGCAGATTGAGGAGGCTATTGTTTTTGACCACGAGCACGAAGCAAAGAGCTACCTGGAGCTTTTCAGGACTCGGTACGTTTCCGCCCTGTTGCAAAGCTAAATATGAGACTCAGAAGGTTGGTTGCTGACAAGCCCACACAGCTCGTCCTTCCGACGACTTTTGATTGCATGCTCTGTGCAGGCCGCTTGCCAGATGACCGGTGTTTCTGTGAGACCTAGGTCCCCTAATACCATCTATGCGGCTCGGTAATATCTAATCCTCCACAGGCGATCCAATATTACAGTGTTGCTATCTACGGACAAGTGGGCATCAGCGGCCAGAACACGCTCAAGTACCAGGCCATCAACAGCATCCTGGCCCTGCTCGCCCAGGCATCGTGCGTCCTGTTCATCGATAAGGTCGGCCGAAGATGGGCGCTGATCGGAGGCAACCTCATCAACTGTCTCATGTTCATGATCGCGACTATCCTCATCGCTATATACGGAACGACATCGAGCTCAGCTGGGTGGGGCTTCATCGTCTGGTAAGCAAGCCTGTCTACTATTCCCCGCAGTCTAACCCCAGACAGGAGGAGGAGGAGGGTGCGTAACGCTAACCAGCCACACACAACACACAGCACCTGGCTCTACAACATCTCCTTCTCCGCAAGCTGCGGTCCCCTCTCCTTTATCATCCCCGCCGAGATCTTCGACACCCATACGCGGTCTAAGGGCGTCTCGATCGCCACCATGGTCTCGTTCGCCTTCAACACCATGATCGGGCAGATCACGGGCCCGGCGATCGACAACATCGGCTGGCGCTACTACATGATCTTTGTCATCTTCAACTTCTCCAACGCCGTCTACTTCTACCTCACCCTACCCGAGACGAAGCTGCTGCCGCTCGAGGAGATGAACTACCTGTTCAAGCATGCGCCGTGGATCATCCCGGGCACGGATAAGCGCACGTATACGGCGAACCTGACCGAGGATCTGGAGAGGAGGGCGGAGGAGATCAGGGTCAAGGGGACGCATGATGTGGGGCATGACGAGCATGTTGAGAAGCAGTAGTGATAGGCGGGGCCCGTGTGTCTCGAGCTACCTGTGCTTGGTTGTTTTTTTCTGGCGGTGGGATAAGTGGGTTGTTCGCGCGGGACGTAGATGAGAGGGAAATTAGATGAGACGAGACCTCGTTTTTACTGCAAGGCATATACCCCAAAGTTGGAGGAAGTACATCGTTTCTTCCAGCATGCGATCTCTCGTGATACTCATCATCACCCCCCACCTTCTCTTCACTGTTGTAGTAAGCATCCTTGTTCTTCTGGCCTCCTCGTCTCTCGGCTTCCTCCTTCTTCCTAGCCTCCTAGCCTATCACCATACTCTGGATATCCTTTCCTCCTACCTTATATAGCCAGCCTACCTGCTAACCTTCCAACCGACCTTCCCTGCAGACACTGTCTGGTAGTTCCTTGGGCCCGGAGGTTTTTCCTCGTCACTCTTGAAATTTCGCACCGTGGAATTTTCATGCAGGACTAGCCAAAACAGCCAGAAGAAGGATAGAAAGAAAAAGAAGAAAAAAAGAAGAGAAGGGCGGGTTGAGGGGGGGGGGAAGAAAAAAAGGATTCGGGCCACTTAACAACCGACGAGAAACGCTGAATCACATATGGCAAGCTCCCGAGCCCGTACCCAGAAGAGGTTACGAAACCAACAAGACTGAAAGAACAACCCCCAAGGGTTTGAAAGAAGAAGAAAAGGTGGGAACAAAGGTTATGGCTATCGAGTTCGTGGTACCTATGGGCTCCCCAGGCATTGTCTCCTTTTCCCCGGCCCAAACACAACAACTACGACAAGCCACTCTTTACTTACCCTCACGCAACGTATCAGGGAGGTTGGCTCAGTGACGCCATCCGACAGTAGCAGATGGCTTGCCCTTGGAACATCTGTTCTCGTTTCGAAGCCGGGATGAGATAGATGCTGAGCTGACCACGGAGGTGGAGACTGGAATCATGTTTGATGAATAAAACGCATCGTTTTGTACACTATCTGGCTGTACTTCACGCCAACCCATGTCCCGTTTAATTCCCTCTTGCCAGACAAATCTTGCCAATCCCACCATCTCCAGCAGATCGATACCTCCCTCTTGGATCTCTTTTCGAGAAAAATAACGAAAAAAAGATTACAAACCGCACAAAGTCACCCACCCGCCTGTCCGACTTGCCCCGTCCGATGGGGAATCCCTGAACGCCAGAACCGAGTATAGTTCTACATAAAGACCGATGGACGAACGCCGGTCTATCGACAATTGATTCGTAGCAACCATATGCTCTTGACCGATACCGTCGAGTGCCCGCCTTTTGTATCCAACGTCGTCCCCTACCTTTTAGACAAAGGGAATACCGGATGTCATGCTCCAATAGATGCTGCTCTTCTTAGTCCGCTGAAACGCCGATTGTCGTCCGCAGTTCAATATATATCATGTGATGTCCTTCATGAATAATCAATGGTCCACGGCCCCGTTTTGCCGTCTGGAATTTGTTCCTCGCATTCATCTTCCTCTTGCGACCACAGACCAGGGACAAGGCTTGGACTCAAACCCAGACGATGTCACACATACCAAAACCAAACTTTCTTGGAGAGTGTAATGCTTGTCGAGTGTTGCCATTTGATGTGTCGATTTGAGGACTCTGAGCTGGAATTGCAGCAGCCAAAAACACCCAAACGGCATTGACTGCTGACCCAAAAATCACCGGAAATTGATTACGGCAAGCTGTTCAGGTCAGTAAAATGATCGAGAGCTCCAGGACAGGTTTGCGAGAGAAAAAGCAGCAAGGCGGATCAACATGATAACAAGATAATTAGACCTACCAAGTCGTTTACCCCAAACGCCAATCTCTGACCACTTGCGTCCCAGCAGAGACAGTGTTGGTCCTCTATATCTGCGGTGCCGTTAACCTTGGGACTTAACCTACTGCCTGGCTGACTCGTTCTGCTCCATTGGGCTCGTGGCAGCGTGTATTCGCCAACCTTCCAGATCAGAATCTTATCTCGGGTGGCACCGGCTATGAAGGCACCGTCAGGTGTGAAGGAGAGAGCAAGCACGGGGTTGGCGTCGATGGTCATCTCCAGTTTTGCCTTGCTGTCAGGCAGGCGGGCGTCCCGTATGGCGATCGTGCCATCCTCGCCACCAGAGGCCAAGAGTCGCTCACTGTCAGGCTGGGAAGCTTGGCGTGGCTGCCACTGCAGAACCGAGATGTGACCGTCATGGGCAGGTGCGTCATTAGAACGGCGTTCACCAGACGCATCCCAGATCTATGGGTTGTTGTCAGCGCCGACGCCCACCAAAGTCGTCATGAGTTTGGATGAAGCGGTGGGTCCCTTCACTTACGTCGATGTATCCGTTGGATGTTGCTGCAGCGATGCAACCAGTCTCCTGGTCGTACTGAACAGTGGTCAAAGGATCTCCAACCCTTGTGGCAAACTCCTTGACTTGTACGATCGAGTCGCCATTGACTTTGAGCTGGACCAGTTTGGTCCTCACACACAGCACAAAGTCTGTCTCATTCATCCAAGCAACGTCTGGTTCATCAACCTCAAGGTCGTGACTGGTCAACTGATACTCCACTGCGCTCGCTGAGATTGAGGGCAGCACTGTGACGACCCATCCGTCAGGCTGGTCGGATGCGTTCTTGGTGGTAGACGGCGAGATGCTCAAGATGGAGCGGTTCACCGGGTTGCATCGCAGCTTGACGATGGGACCTTCGAAGTCGTCCCAGTGCTGCACCTGCTTGCCGTCCAGGTTCCAGAGGTCGATGCGGGCTTTCTGGTCATCGTCAGTAGCGACGGCAATGTGCTTCCCATCAGACGCCCAGGAGAAGGCGGTGATCCTGCTGTTCTGGGGGAACTCCTCGTTCATCAGATTGATGGATGGCCAGCCGGGGTCCACGTGATCAGCCACCTGCTCGGGGGCGGTTGCACGCGAAACGGTCCAGACGCGGGCTAGTGCGTCAGTGCCGGCTGCGGCGAGGCGGGACGGGTCCTTGGGGTTCCACTCGCATTGCAGCAGGACTGGGCTCTTGGTAGAACGGTGCGACACCTCGACGGTTGGGGTGGCTGCAACAGAACATGAGGAGGAATCGTCGTTGGAGAGGCGCAGGTAGATCGTTTTGGCCTCGAGCTCGTCGACTTTGTCGGTCTGGGTTGCGTGGTCAGGGCCCTCGGTGCGCGGAGCGGGGGTCGGGGCTTGTTCACCCTCGAGTGGCGAGGGATAGGCATGGTTGTCGGATTGGTGGTGGTCGATGTCCATGGGGCTTGTGGCTGATTCGGCCCCGTTCTCCAGGCCGTTGCCGTTGGCAGTGGCCAACCTCGGTCGCTTTGCGGGATTGCCATTTGCCAGCTGGCCAGGAGAGTCGACCTGCCGTTTTAGTGACGACTGTGCCTGTTGATGTGATTGTGCATTTGGCTGCGGCTGCGACGGAGGTTGTGGTTGTGGTTGTGCCTTGTCGACATGGTCGACGCCGGCAGGCTCTGAGGGCGGCAGAGGCTCTTCTTCATCCTCATCCTGCAGCTGGTCGTAATCGACGGGCGGCTGGGGCACGAGGGGCCCGAAGACTCCACGGGGCTCACCGGCCGTTGCCGCTGCGGCTGCGTCACCAGGTACCTGCGACAAGGGGAATTGTTAGTGCGGCCACAGGAGCGCGGCTTGGCACGAAACAGAAGATCGAAAAAGGGCGGCGCCCACTCCCGAGGGGTGGGGGGGGGAGGCCGAAGGAACGGATCGGGATGGAGGCGGCAACGCAGCGAGGGCAACAGCTCCGTCGCAGAAATGCAAGAGTGACTTTTCAAGAGAGGCATCAGATGCTGCTCACCTGTGACTGTGCATAGTCCCTCTCGAGACCCTGGTAGACGAGACCCTTGTTGACAACGTCGACGAGTGCGTAGTTCTTGACATGGGGCGCGAAGCCAAACTGCCGGTGAGGTGCTTGAACGCGCCACTCTTTCTGGAACTTGGCGGCAGTCTCCCGGTAGTCTGCGAGGCCGAGGTGGTAAGTCAGTTGATCATCAGGACGGGGGAGGGCTAAGATGGCCGTGTCGTGTTGACGGAGCACGTACTGGCTTCTAGCAAGTATCTGTCAAGTCATGTCAGCGAGGTCTGCACCAGGCGATCCGATGACAGAGAGCCTGGGTCGCTCCCACTCGCAAGCGAGCTGGCGCGGTGGAGCGGGAGCGGGAGCGGGAGCAGGAGTGGTGACGGTGACGGTGACGGTGATGGTGACGGTGATGGTGACGGTGACAGTGACAGGGACAGTGACAGGGACGGTAGCTTGTGTACGTAGGAAGCGGATGTGTGAGGGAGGGTGTTTTGGGTCGGGTCGGGTTGGGTTGGGTGAGGTGGGAGGTGAGATGTGTGAGGGCAACCAACGAACCTCCAAATGAGATAGTTGACTCTGTCTGAGTCGAGTAGCTCCTTCATCGTGGGCAGCCAGAGCACCAGAATACCAGATATGGACTTTGGATGAGCAGAAGGGGCGATTCCAGGCACGACGCAGCAATGTTACGGGGTCCTTGAGGTCGGCAGGGCAGTTGTTGAAGAGTGTCTGTCCAAGATTGAAGGTGTCGAGAGAGGGAAGAACGACGCATGCTTTTTTCGGGCGACTTTGCTGGTTAGCGGCCCATAGGAGAGAGAGTGCCAGGGCTGTTCCAGTGTGTCCCACCTGGGCACCTGCACACCCCAACAAGAGGACCAGCATTGGCCCAGCAGCATCCTGGCAAGGCCGGCATGCAGACCACATTCGCATGTCACTTCCCAGGGAAACATCCGTGCCAAGGTACAAGCTTGTTGCTGCTCTCCAAATCCAGAAGAGGACTAGTGCGCCCATCTGAGGAGTGGGCTCGCAAGGGTTTATGGAGAACTCGCGGATCTGATGCTCGAGTGGCTCTTTGCATGCTGGTAGGGTGGATCCCCCTGATCCCCAACCGTGGTCAAATTGAAGATTCTCAATTGAGAGAGGATGCAACCTTGACACGCTGCCGACGCTGCTGAGGTGGCGGAACAGCAGACTTGAGGATAGATAGCCCCAGCTGCGAGACAGAAATCCCGAGCATACCTACTACGTACACTACGTACATTACGTACCACGACTCTGAAGCCCACCGTAGTAGTCATTGGACCATCCGTACGCAGTTAGGTACGCATCGAGGATAGACAAGCCGCCTCCTGTTGCGAGCCTCGGACTGTCGATCGTTGTCCAGGCTACCATGGGAGAGATCCCGCAGCAGACGCTTGCTGCATCTCGTTGCCGCCACCTCTCACGTTGCACAGGGTGCATGTCGATGACCATGCGTTGCGAGACTGGCGCGCCAGGGCCCGGTCCAGGCGGAAACCTGCAACATCTAAAGCAGGTACTTGCTTCTGCTCCATCCTCCATCCTCTGTCCTTTATCGACCATCCACCCTCCCACCCGCGCATGTTCGTGACTGAGGTAGCTGGGCTCTGGCGGAAACAGCCTTCAGCAGGCATGACGCCGCAGCTCGTTGAATTCCTGTAGAGGCTGTGTGGCCTGAGTCGGGCCTCTCACCGAACTGCTATGGCAATGTTGGTCCTGCCTACCACCAGAGTACCTACCTAACTTAGCCGATCGCCCTGTCACCGAGCAGCGTCGTCCGTGCACGCCGGCATGAGTGAACTGGCGCGCCATCGACAAAGCCGAAGCATGCACCCTGCGGCTTAGGCTTCATCAATGTGAGAAGCCCCTGGACAAGTAAATATTCGAGCCTTGAACTCCCGAGGTCACGTCGACTCAGCTATCTAGTACTTTATCCACCGGACGAGGAAGGAGAATGATGCGCAGCAACCAACCAGATTCACACCAGATCATCAGGCCCTCCCGGTCCAGACCCAGCCGACACTGCGACGGCACCACGGGCAGACAGGCGTCGCATTGGGCCGGTCAATCCTGACAATGCGAGCCTGTAAACACGGTTGCGGGGATGGACGCTGTCGCGCGGCAGCCCCAGACGCCCACACACAAATCTCGGCTTCCACAAGCTTCGGCGTCATCGGTCCCTCAAACCAGATCGCATCACAGGCCCAGTCGTTCGACACGGGGCCTTCGTCTGCGAACTCTGTGTCACTCCACGTCGGGGTCGATTGCTGAAACAAGAGCTTCCCAACGCTCCTGATGTGCCTGTCAGGTTCTGTCCCTCCGTACACAGTACACAGTACCGAGAGACACGAACATGTGGCCGAACGGCCGTTCCTGTTCCTTCAGAAAGACGCTGTCTGAGGTCTTTCTTCCGCGAGCAGGTCGGGTGGGCTCGCAGGCACAGGGTGGGCTGAAGTCCGTTTTCAACATAGAGCGAAAGGGGTGTGGGGAGCGACCGGGGATCCCTTCTCGAGTCAAAAAGGCTCCAGATGATTCGCTTCCAGCCTTCCCGCGATCTTGTCAGGGCCAGGGCCAGGGCCATGTCGCGGGTGGCACATTTCGATGTTCCTCCTGCAAGGCAAGGGTGTCTCTGGATGGGTTCGGTTCGGGGGACCCTTTAGACCGGAATTCGATCGGCCACCCGCTCAATCTCATTGGCCTTGCATCATTGGCTCCGTTGGCACCACCTCCGTTCCAGTTCCAGCCCCAGCGTCCGCCGTTGAAAATAGCCCGAGAGCTTGTGTCTCAAGGGGGGGGGGGGCTCTGCCGCTGCCATGGCCTCGGCCACCACGCCACCACGCATCGCATCCATGCTGTACGCAGTACAAAGTACAGACTGTACAGTGCAGTGCGCCATACATATGCAATGTGCCCGTCACACCCCAGGCCCGCCCGGTGCCATCTTGATCCTGATCGATCGGCAAAGGCGCATCCTGAAGGTGTGCCCGTGGGTGTGTGCGCATGATGTTGGTGTTCGGAAGGTGGCAGAAGGATAAGACCACCTCGAGGGTAGAAGCCATCGAGACTCGACATGGCCCTGAAGTGGATGGCAGCGGTAGCCGGCTTACCTGTCACACACATACTATGGTACATACGATGCCCTGTCCTCCATGGCCCGTTGATCCTTCGCTGGGCCTCGTGTCCCCCCTGGCCGGGTCAGCCCGTAAAGAGGCGAAACCTCATCCCGGGGACCAATTGACCCGGCCTGCATATACTTAGTAGACATAATTGGTGTCAGAAACAGTTGGTCATAACTGGAGCATTTGCAGATGTGTCGCTCAGTCCTGGTGGAGAGTCAGATTCAGCTTCCGCATCGTCATCCACCTAGTCAAGATCTTGCCAATGCTCGAGTGCCGGCCTGTTGGGTGCCCAGGCGGAGCATGCCGAGGCTTTCGAGGCTTTCGAGGCTTTCGAGGCTTTCGAGGCTTTCGCGGCTGCTTGCCAGCTCGCCCGCTCGTCCGCTCGTCCGCGAGAGTTTGTCTACGTTTGGCTCTACCCAAGACTGAGCACGCAAATGTGACGTTTCTTTTGACGCATTGGATATTGTATCGCAGCAGTCAGAGCATGACAAGAGTTCAGTACATGACATTTCCAGCCTGGAGACCTCTCTTCTTGAATACATGACTGACTAGTCTTCTTGCAATTATCAAGACGCCTCCATGGTCGAGAATTCAGGGTCTTGTCCTCCGACAGGACCAAGTGGCCCGTGCGTGGCGTTAGCGCCATGTCGGTGTTTAGAAAGTGCCGAAGCCTCATTGGTATCATAAGCCTTGTTCCCTTGGAGCTTGCAGGTGGAACAGACAACACGCCAACAAGGGACAACCGCCCGTTGAGACGGTATCACGACCCGGCCCCAGGAGAGCTTCACCCGGAGCTCTGCAGCCATCCCTCGAGGCCCTCAACCTACCCGACTGCCAAAATGCCTCCCAGAATAAACATCCCGCCCGTCACGCGCATCCTGCTCATCACCCTGGGCCTGCAGAGCGTTCTGAGCGCCGCCATCCGCTACAAGCAATGGACCGCCAACTCCGAGATCGTCATCCCTTATCTGAACCTCATCCCACAGCTCTCGCTCATATACCCGTGGACCTTCTTGACCACCACGCTGGTCGAGAGCAACATCTTCACTCTGACGATTGCCGCCTTGGCCCTGTACCAAGGGGGTAGATATCTGGAGAGGGCCTGGTCGTCCAGGGAGTTCGCCAAGTTCCTCCTGATCACGGCGCTGGTACCCAACGCGCTGTGCTTCGCCATGATGATCATGTTCTTCACCTTCACGCGTAATGAGACCTGGACGTACGTTCCCCTCCGCCACCTCCCCCCTTGCTAACCCCCAACCTAAGCTGCCCGTCGCCTCCCCTCCCCGAACCCCAGCCTCACCACAATCGCCGGCACCATCCCCCTCCAAATCGGCTTCCTCGTCGCTTTCAGCCAGCTCGTCCCCGCGCACACCGTCACCCTCTTCCGCGGCATCCTCTCGCTGCGCGTCCCGCGCTTCCCCGTCCTCTACCTCGGCCTGGTGCTGATCCTCTCGCTCACGCCCTTACTCACCATCGCCTCCTTCCTCCTCGCCGTCTTCGGCTTCGTGACGAGCTGGACCTATCTGCGCTTCTACAAGACCGTCTTCCCGGACCTCGACTCGAGCCAGACGCCCTACTCCCTGCGCGGCGACGCCTCCGAGACCTTCGCCTTCGCCGAGTTCTTCCCGGGCCCCGCGAAGCCCCTCGTCGCCGCCGTCTCCGATCAGGTGTTCCACGTGCTGGTGGCGATGCGCCTGTGCACGCCCTTCTCGCAGGCCGAGGTGTCTGCCGCGGGCGGGAGCGGATCGGGCGGGTATCAGCACAGCGGACATCGCAGCGGAGCGCCTGGAAGCGCAAGGGCCGAGGCGGAGAGGAGGAGGGCGTTGGCGCTCAAGGCCCTGGACCAGAGGCTGCATGCTGCTACGGCGGGGAGGGCCGGCGCCGGCGCCGGCGGTGGCGGTGGCGGTGGTGCCAGTAATGCTGGACGGTCAGCCTCGCCCGCGCCACCTCCGCCTGCGGTGATGGCTGCTCCGCCCACGACCGGCCCGACGGTGCAGTCGCAGCCGGCTAATAGCCAGACGGCCATGACCTCACGGCCGAGCGACGGGATGTTGGGCGAGACNNCTACGGCGGGGAGGGCCGGCGCCGGCGCCGGCGGTGGCGGTGGCGGTGGTGCCAGTAATGCTGGACGGTCAGCCTCGCCCGCGCCACCTCCGCCTGCGGTGATGGCTGCTCCGCCCACGACCGGCCCGACGGTGCAGTCGCAGCCGGCTAATAGCCAGACGGCCATGACCTCACGGCCGAGCGACGGGATGTTGGGCGAGACGAACTACAATCCGGATCATGAAGGAGGCGATAAGAGCGAGGCATAGTTTCTTCTGTAGTGGTTAGGCTGGAGATAAAAGAGACGCGGCAAAGAAATCATGGAGGATGGAGTTGGACAGTATAGATATCTGTATGTTGGCCAGCCAGCTGCAATATCTGAAGCGTCAAAACGTGCTCGCCCATCTACCGCAGGCTGGTTCAGTCATTCACGGCTGATTAATGGAGTTCTTCATGACTGAGATACCAGAGAGGGAGCGAGAGAAGAAGACAAGAAGAAGAGAAAAAGAGAAGGAGGGGAAGAAAGAAAAAGAGCTGACTTGTTTCTCTCAACTCTGATCTGGCCCTTTTTTTATTTTTATTTTTTATTTTTGGCCAGCTCGGGGGACTCGTGTGGGACAATGTCCAGGACAAGACGGTCACATGGCGTTCTTGCGAGCAAGGCAGCAGGCGGTCTGCCTGTACAGTACAATACAATAGTCACTGTAGTCTTACATTGGGTATTTGTATGTCGAAACGGGATCAAAGTGTGCAGCATCATGATACGATTGATGGGAATCAGATTTCGATGTCTTCAAGCTGTCTCGCGATGCAACGGAAATGACCTCGGATGATGTGTGCCAATACAAATTGGAATGTGTAGCAAAAACATATAAAATATCACGGTGACACTGCTGACACTACGTTGCAATAAACTAGCGTTTTGATTTGGATGTCTTTTACATTCACTTGTGCTGTCCACATCCCTTTCCAGGAGCGAGAAGTCGAATTATCCCACATCTCCCCACCCCTTTCTTCTCTGCTTGAATGTAACCATAAAAGACTGATCAGTATCTAAAAGGTAAAGATGGTTGCGTGAGCAAGCCCAGAACAGGTATAGCGTGTCCCAAAGAAGCAATCAAAACCACCAAAACCACCAAAACCACCAAAGAAACACAAAGAAACACAAAAAAACACACACGCAAAACCACACAGAAACAAGGACAGAGAAATACCTGCTTAGCACAGTAAAGACCACCCTGCTCCGCCCCAAGCGCCGAAGGAGATCACCGACAATTTGCTGTGGCAAGACAGCGAGGGCGCTCAAGAATATTATTCAACCTTTGGGCCGCCGTTTGCCATAATCCCCGTAGGCGACGTGTTCTTCATCTCACCCGACACAGAGCCCGGGCCCGAAGCAGGACGGGGCACCACCTTCTTCTCATCCTCGCCGCTGTCGTCATATTCCTCATCAATTTCCATCTTGCGAGCAGCCCTCTCAGGCTCATGGACTTGTTGAGGCGGAGGTGGTGGCGGCGGTCCCTGCTGCATGGGTGGGAGCTGGCCGGGCATGCCGTGCTGAGGGGGGTGGTGCGCAGCTTCGGAGGGGTGGTACTCCATGCGACGCGGCTCCTCCATGCGACGGTGCTCCGAGGACTCGCGACGGTACGAGTCCCCACGGGGCGGAGTCGACGGACGTGGCTTCTTAGACGCCGTGTCTTCTTCCCACTCCCTGATGCGTTTGGGGCCGACCGAGGAAGGACGGTTGTCGAGCTCCCCACGATGAAGCGCAGCCTCGGCGGCGGCGGCGGCTATCTGAGGAGGTGGCGGACCACCAGACTCCATGCCACTTGGACCAGGTTGCTCCTGGTGAGGAGTGTAGGGTGGCTGGTGCTGTGGATAAGCCGACTTGGGCGAGGGCATGCGGTTGTCATGCTGCATAGGGCGGAGCTCTTGACGAGGACCGGGGCTGTTCGCCCTGTATGGCATCAGCCCATTGGCACCTGGGGGAGGACCGTTCAAGCCGTTCGTTGGCGGACCGGAAGGCCCGGGGGTGGCGGAGTTCGGCGGTGGCCCGTTGTAGTTGGGGTTGGCAATCCGCGGTGGTGCCGAAGTCGGCGGGAGGGGCTGTTGATGAGGTGGTGGCGGAGGAGGGTAGTGCAGAGGCGGCGGCGTTCGCGCTCTCATCATCGGCCCGCCCGGACCGCCCGGACCAGGTGGACCTCCGGGCCGAGATGGGTCCGAGAACTGTCTCATCTGTTGCTCCTGACGGGGACTGGGCTGGCGCTGGAGTGACCCAGGAGCCGGGCCTCGAAAAGGCTCACCTCGCTGCTCATACGGGTTTGGCGGCTGAGGCGGAGGGTTCACCTCAGCGAGGCGCGCCCAGTTGCCTGAAGGACCGGGAGGGGGACCGGGGGGTGGCTGGGTCTGTTGAGGACCAGGGCCGGAGTTTGACCATTGCGGGCCTGGGGGTCCAATTGCACCCTGGTGTTGGTAGGCCTGGGGGTGGACGTCGGTCGGCACAGGAGCAGCGCCAGCGCCGTTGTTGGGGCCGTTTCGGAGAAGCTGAAGCCTTGCCTTGATGTGAGGGTTGCTTGGGTCCAACTCAGCAGCCCTCTGATAGGCATCCAGAGCATCATTGATCTGGTTGTTGCAGCTCTCGTACAAGGTGCCGAGGTCGTACCAAACCTCGGAGATGAATGGATTCAGGCGGATGGCACGAGAGTAGGCATCCAGAGCATCCCTGTACTGGTTGATCTGGTAATAGAGGACACCGATGGAGCACCAGAAGGTTGGGTTACGTCCGTCGCGATAGACGGCCTGTTGATAGGCCTCGTATGCTTTGGGATACTTCTGCTGGGACATGTAGCAACGGCCGAGAAGGTACCAGCTCTGGGCATCACTGTTGTCTGTCATGTCAAGTCATGTCAGTATTTAGCAGACGTTTTGGGCGAATTCGGACAGAAGGTGACCTACCGGCTGCGACCGACTTCTCGAGGAACTCAATGGCCTTCTCTTGGCTGGCAAAGCTGTTACTCTGTTGATGATGGAGCCAGCCCAACTGTTGCAAGACCTTGGCATGGTTGGGGTCTCGGTCCAGCACACGTTGGTAGGCGTTCTTGGCACTGTCAAAGTCCTTCTGTTGCTCGTGAACATGGCCGATCTGGAACCATATGTCTTCCTCGGTGAGAGGTGGGGGCGGCGAGTTGACGATGTATTTGAAGCACTAGAAGGATGTCAGTGAGTGTACTGCGCCATCACACATACCATTTGGGAAATCTGGTCGCACCTCGAGACTCTGGTTGTACTTCTGCTGCTGCTTGTATATAATTCCGAGGCGGAAGTAGATTTCATTCGCCTTCTCGAAGTCCGGCTGCATCTGCATGACCTGGGAGAAGGCTTCCTCGGCATGGTCCAAGGAGCCGTAGCGGTCGTACAATATGCCAATGCCATACCATAGCTTCGGTTCCTACGAGGTGGTGAGCTGGTGCACAGTCGAGAGCAGCCACTGTTGGGGCCGTCATACCTTGGGGTTTCTCAGGTTGATCAAAGCATTTTGATAAGCGGCATATGCCTGTTGCAGGTCATCCATCATCAGGTAGCAGTGTCCTGCGCACGCAATGTTAGTGTCCGAGACTCGTCAAAATGGCCGACGGCCCAACAAGGGTAGAAGAGGACGAACCTAGACTACCCCAAGCTTCGCCATTGCTGTTGTCAATCTTGAGGATTTGGTTGAGATACTCTATCGCCTTGGGGAAATCCTCGCGGGTTCGCAGAATGGCGCTGATGGAGTTCATGGCCTGGATGGAGTTTGGATTTGCGCGGAGGCCCTGCTCGTAGGCGAACAAGGCGTCGTCGACATTGCCGAGGAGCTCCGACAAGCTGCCTGCAGGGGCTGTCAGCATACTGAACACCTCAACTACTATGCGTTGCGCTCCATTGAGGTCGTGGCCGTTGCATCGGACGCATGCGATGGAGTCGGCGCGGGTCAGAGGAGGACCCCTGCCTGACGACACCGACCGTGCGGGGCGATGGTTCACTCTAGACGTACCTATCTGGCACCAGACAGCCTCGTTCATGGAGAGGATCTGTCGCGAGGGCGCCCATTGAGCTGGAGGCGGTGGTTGCGGTGGTGCGCCGACCGCGTGGTGCAGAGCCATCGGGGGAGACTGGTGATGTGCCTGGGCGGCCATGGTGGGAGACGCAGGACGGTGACGGTGACGGCGACGACGACGGCGACAAGCCGGAAAATGTACTCAATTCAAAAGGATGGATACGTAGCAGAGGCGGCAACGACGAAAAACTATTGACCCCGTCCTCCCAGGTGTGACAAGTGCCTCTCGGTTGTTGTCACAGTCCGTGAGGTGTTTTGGGGCAATTCAGGTGGGCGGGCGGTTGGTGATGAACGTGGGAAAGGAAAGAGCGAGAGGTGGGCGGCGCAAAAACGCAGTCTTCCAAGAACTCCCTGCCAAACGTACAACCCTTACCCACCGCTGGAGCCACACCAGGGTGTTCTTCGCAGCGCCTAGTGGATAAACAATATCCTGGGACAGCCGGTAGGACGTTCGTGCAGGGAGCTGCAGCGGGACCAAGTCGACGCTACTTTTGAGGTGAGAAACTGACACCCTGACCAGGGTCCCGCAGCCACTCTTGGCGCGACTTCACGCACACCAGATCATCAGGGAATAGGACTATGGCCTGAACGAGCGGGTCCAGAAGCGGCCTCTGCCTGCTCTGGCGTTGGCGTTGGCGGAAAAGGAACCGTCTGCAAACTGCCATGCCACGCACAGCAGCCGCTCTGTTCGCCTTGCCTCCGCATTTTCTTTGGTCGCGTCGTGACCAACATGAAGTCGTCATCACCTGTCCATTCTTGTGGCATCATCATGAGTGAGTCCAATCTTGGTTAACGCTGCGTTCCGTCACTGATCTACCAAACAGGGCTGTTGGCGAGGCCCGATGCCATCCGACCTGAATGCCGTGCAAACGACTATCCAGCAATGCGAAGAGATTTCAATAGTACTGCGGACTCCATCACATCATCATGCCCATGCCATGGCTCGCACCTTTCCAGTTGCGGGCTCGAGCCACGTTGCTCCGGTCCGCAGAGCCTCAATACCTATAACCATTGCACCTGCTCTGCAGACAATGCATCTACCAGAGTACATGATGACCCGGAATTCGAAAAGATTTGGGGCTTTGTGGATCAGACTTTCCGTATGCCCAAAAACCTTCTTTTGTTGCGGTGAAGACGGCATGATCCAAAATTCGCCACGCACACCAACATAGTAGGCCTGACACCAACCAGCCCATCTCCCATAGTTGGGACGAAGACAGACAGCACCGAGTAGATACGGGTGGGAGAAGTTGTTTGTTTCATCCCAAGTTTGCCCGTCGGTCGTTGCATCCAGATGATAGGTAAAAGGGGCGGACACAGATTCAGGTGACCACTATGTACTCCGTGTACCCGTGCGCCCGTTCTTCCAGCCCGTGTCCGCTGTTCTGTATCTAGTGCTGAAGCCCTCGTGAAATGCAGCAGAAGGAAGATTGGGTTAGGGTTGAGGAGACGAAAGGATGGGGCGGCTGACAGGGCCCTGACAGACAGACCGACCGACCCGCACCACGGTTCGACTCGTGCAGGAGACTGCAGGATGCAGGGTATGATGAAGAGCTTGTACCATAGTACCGAGTACACACGGCTCCACCCCCCCTCCCCC
>MUZH01004234.1:0-67446 GCA_003012965.1 Juglanconis oblonga | reverse complement strand
CCCCGGCCCCTCCTGCGTCTTCGGCGAGCAACCGTCCCTCCACGCTCCAGACGACTCGGCCGACGGGGGCGACGGGGGCCAGCACGTCCAGGCCGAGTCCAACCTCCCCGCCTCCTGTTGTGACGGCTGGCGCTGCGCCGAATGCGCGCGCTGTCGGTGGGTTTGGCCTCGGTCTTGCTGCGTTGATGGCTGTTTTTGCGTAGACAAGCCGATCAACAAACTTGGATGGAGCGAAAGGTCACCAGGTCGGATCAGGAGGATGGGATCGTCACCATGGATGTTTGAGATGCACCTGTACATTCTACATTTTTTCTTCTTCACTTCACTCCTTGTACATACCGGTCATCGCCTGGATACCGGAAATGTTGTTTATACCTTTCTAATATGGTTAGGGGGTTACCAAGTCTGTATGGGCATCGCGCGGAGACCCGACGGGGTTAATTATGTAACAAAGCAACAAAACGTATCGTAATAATTATAATTTTTATTTCAAAATCACCTGATGACTGATGTCTCTTGGGCGAACTCCCTAGACTCTCGCGCATCGCGTTGTGGGCTGTCACGTGGGAAAGATAGTTGCCGGTCAGCCTCCAGCAACAGCCACCTCAGCCCTGCCGTTGATATCCCCGTGGGTGAATTGGCGAATAGCATGGCTGGGGCGTGTAGGGATCCCGCGCCGAGGAGGAGGACAGCTGGGCCTGTCTGAGAATAGCACATGACCTATGATGCAACCTTACTATAGTGATGAGCTATCTGCCGGGCCGGACAGAGAAGCGCTCCTTTTTATATACGATTATTTTGATGTTCCCCCGCATGACACTAAGGGTATACTTCCGGGACTCTCGTACTATTCTGGCTTCTCGCGACTGGACGTCATAAGGCATTCTTCACAGGAGGGCACGGATGCCCTCCTGCACACGGCAACCCGTAGTGAAGCATGAAGCTTGACGAACCCGTGTTGTTGAAAATCTTCACTTCGAGCAGGAAATAGGTACGTCACATCGTTTCCCGGCTTTTCTTTTGCGAACCATCATGTATTGCAACATACTGCAGAAAACTTATGCAACTAGAAGTAGGTATAGGGAAAGAGTAAATCTTTCGAGCCCAATCGGATGTTCTTAGGAAAAAGACAGCCGAATCTTGTCGCCCAACACAGTAGCTAGACATCGCCGACAGGAGAGGCACTCTGCTCAATCGCCGTATTCGGGTCCCTATGATGAACGTTAGGATCTGCCGAGACACTCGGGTAATGACAAAAAAGAAAGGCGTCCTGTCCGTCTGGCAACACTTCCCTGATGTCGCAGTCCGTTCTCACGAAGATCGTCACACCCGTTGCCCCACCACCCTGACCCTCCGGCGCCTGAACCATGAACACTCACCGGCGTGCACAAGTTCCACTGCGTCTTCACGTCTTCTTTCTCATATCTCAAGTACGTGCAGCTCGACAGGTCCACTTCTTCCCAATTGCACTGCAGCCTCGTCCCTTCTGTCCTGGTACAGGCTGCCGCACGAGGTGTAGATGAAAGACAAGGAGAATGGCCCGCAGTCGAGGTTGCGATTGTGTTTCATAGTTGCGAGTTTGTTCATGCTGATGGTCATGGAGGAACTAAAGGACACGCCGAGGACACGCCGAGGTTGGAGACGGCCTTCAGAGGGTTCTTGTCGGGGCTGGATCCGGTGTTGAGGCCGAAGGACATGGCTCATCCTGTTGTGTAAGAGATGCTCTTCCCTGGACGACTGGAGAGGATACGCGAGTTGGTGATAGCTGCCTACTGAGTGTGCATCATATCCACGAGTATGTGGAAGTTGACATCGATTGTCACTTGTTTGTTCAAGAGTAGCATATATAAATATGAGTCTTTGTACCTGGGTACTCACTGCTACGGGTGTTTTCACCTCCTGCGCGACATTCGACATTCCAAGTCTGTTCCTGACCGTTCATGAAGTACAGCCTCACCTCGACACCAAAGAGTAGTGTATGGTGCAGGAAGGTGCAAGGAGGAACCACAAAACACGCGACCAGTCTATGAGAGGCCTCGATTAGTTGGGCGGAGAGAGCTTAGATCGGCGGTAGGCGAGCTGAAGAAGACGCGTCTGGGTAGTGCGTTGGACTTGATGGTAGATTTAATGTCGGTTCTGTCATGGTGAATGGATGTTCGGGAGGAGCCGATGCTGTCAAGATAAGGTGAAAACGAGACCCAAGCTGGAATACATGTCCAGGTATATGATTTCAGCCCGTCAGAATAAGACCTGTCTGAAGAGGATGCTTGTAAAGCTATGTTATAAACAGCCCGGGTCTCATGTTCGTCAGATCCGCTCGCGATTCCCCTAGGGCCGCCGACATACAACCGCGGCGATGAACAGATCTGTCTGACAGTCAGGCGCCCCTGCCAATCCTGGACGAGGCCCTGGGAACTTCTTCATTCCGGCGATCGACCTCAAGTGGCCGTCTGCGGGGTTTATCTGTGAGCCATATCCAGAAGCAAAATTCCTGATTGAAGACACTTGCGTCGACCCGAAAACGCCAGCGTGAAAGACTATGTGGAGCAACGAAGTACTGACCTCTGAGTTTGCCTTACAACAGCCCGTCAACGCCTTTCCTCTGTAGACAGAATCGCCTTATGCCCAGCTATGCAAGTGGGCAAATCGCCCAAAACCTCTTCATCGCATACGCAGCCCCAGTCCTTTCACTCTGGTTGCAAGATTGGCTGACGCCAGCTTCCGACAAAATCGACAGATCACCGAGCATTGCCCGGCTCATGCACAGCCTCAAGTCTCTGTTTCCTCGAGCTCACATGGAGGATAACACCAAGAACACCAAACTGAAGCCTGTCCTCACACAGCCGCAAGCCTGCTTGCAATATCATCCAAGCGTCCGCCGCCGCTGAGCAGCTCACGCGTTAACTCGCGATCCCGAACCCTTTCACCAAACACCACCATCTTGATCACCTCACCATCATCTCCCAACACCAGGCGCCCGGACCGGCCATCCTTCCAGTCGATCCTGATCTGCTTAGCCTCAGTGTCCGCCGCGCTTATGGCGAAGATGGGGCACCTCTCCGCAAGCTCCTTAGCGTCCTTTCTCTTGCCGTCCAGGCCTAGCGCCTTGCGCAAATCTGCGACAACGGCGACGCGGTTGTGATACCGGACAATCTCTCGGCGGAGAGTGCGTGTAAAGCGAGGAAGATCTTGCTGTTTCTCTGACCTTGCCTGCCCGCCGTCAGGATCGCCGTTGGTAGATAACCTCGGCGCAGGCAGATACCGCGTTGCGAGTCCGTTGAACGGGATGCACGGCGGGACGGTGTGGCGATGCACGCGCCAACAGCGCTCGTTGCGCTCCGAGCCAGCGTAGGGATGATTTAGGAAGACGAAGTACGGTCGTATGAACTTGGACCGTGTCATGACCTCGATCCGGATGCCCAGGACTTTGCCGTTGTCCACGGCGTTCGGGTCAGGATCGCGCACGCGGAAAGTGGTGATGCCGGCGCAAACTCGGTAGACGCATTGCTGGTTGTATGCTTGTTGCTTCTCCAGCCGTCTTTGCAGGGCTTCTGCCGAGTCGTCTGATCTGATGGCCTCGCGCGTCGACTCTGTGGCGAGCAGACCGTTTAATTGAACCCGGACCTGGCCTTTGAGCGTTTCCACTGTGGAGTTGTGTCAGCGTGGTTTCGACAATTAAATAAGGAAGCGAGGTACCTCGGGCCTTGAGGTTGGCAATCTCGTCGGCTAGATCTGCTTCTGATGCCATATTTGCTGTATTGACTGCATCTGTGAGACGCGTCTTAACGACCGCGTCTTGGGATGGAGTTATGTTGGCTGTGTTTACTCACGGCCGGGGTGTGTGCAGCTACCGTTTGTATCAGGGTCAGGGTCAATCTACCGCCCGCGCTGATGGCACCGCCGTGGCCCCTGACTCCTGAGCTAAGGCAGCGTTTCATTAGCGTGGTGCAGACGCCGAGAGGCCACCGTAGCCGCAACGGCGCTCGGGCCAGTTTCGGGCGGCATTTGCCCCTGCAGGACCGTCGAATTCTAGAAGCAGCGGCCGACTTCCGACTTCACCTCTTCCTTCGCCAACCTCGCCGCTGTTGAAGAGGCCAACGAGACCTTTATTCATACGACGCTTCAAAGCTTATTTTCATCTTTTCGTCTTTATTCTTCCTTCGTCGCACAGACTATCCCATTTTTTGTGTTCCTTTTCACCGCTCCTTGTCTCTTTCCTAGCCTCGACAGCGAAGCTTACACGCCCGACTCAACGCGGCCCCTCGCCTCTCGAGCCCTCATCCCTCATTCTTAGGCTAGCCCCAGCAATTCAAGGATCACCTCCGTGGAACGTCTAGTCCAGGCCACAACATCTCCGCACGAAGCACCTATGCCGGTCCGAACTCGACGCTCCAAAGCCCCCAAAGAGAACGGGTCGCCCCTCTCCGTGGATATCCCGGAAGACGAGGTGGGCAAAAAGCCCAACGGGAAGGCCAACGGCAAGGCCAAGAACGGCAAGGCCAACAGCAAGATGAATAATATAGAGTTGCGCCGCAAGGGATCCTCAAAAAACCACGACTCAAACGACCTCTCCGAGAACCTCATGTCCCGCGAATCTTTCTCCCTCGACGACCCCGTCCCAAAAACACCCACGCTGAACAATCATGGCTTCTGGGATCTGCCTCGCCATGACCAGAGAAACTTTGCTCTGCTGGTGCTGCTATACTTCCTACAAGGTGTACCGATGGGATTAGCGACAGGCTCTGTGCCGTTCTTGCTGAAGAACCACATGTCGTACAGCGAGATCGGAGTCTTTAGCCTGGCGTCGTACCCGTACTCATTGAAGCTGCTATGGAGTCCCATCGTGGATGCCATCTGGACTCCCAAGCTTGGACGGAGAAAGAGTTGGATTCTGCCAATTCAACTCCTATCTGGCATGGGCATGCTGTATCTGAGCTCCCAAGTCGAGGACATGATGCTTACCGTGGGCAAGGAAGGCGGTCCAAGCGTATGGAACTTCACTTGGTGGTGGTTCTTTCTGGTCCTCATGTGTGCGACCCAGGACATCGCGGTCGATGGATGGGCTCTGACGCTTCTAACCCCTGGTAATGTCTCCTACGCCTCCACGGCTCAGACCGTCGGGTTGACTGCCGGCCAATTCCTCTCGTATACCGTCTTCCTGGCATTCAACTCCAAGGATTTCGCCAATAGATACTTTCGAGCGGAACCCCTGGATGTCGGGCTGATCAGCCTGGGCGGATATCTTCAGATGGCAGGTTGGTTGTACATCATCGTCACTTTTGGGCTCGCTACCATGAAGAGGGAGGAGAAGACTAGGAACGAGGATGGAATCTGGGACGTCTACAAGATCATGTGGGGTGTTCTCAAGCTGAGGAGTGTCCAAACCATCATGATCGTGCATCTCATCGCCAAGATTGGCTTTCAGGCAAACGACGGCGTCACAAACCTGAAGCTGCTGGACAAGGGCTTTGGTACCGACAACATGGCCCTGACTGTCTTGATCGATTTTCCTTTCGAAATCGGCTTGGGCTACTATGCTGGAGTTTGGTCGCAGAAGTACACACCAATGCGCCTCTGGTCCTGGGGATTCGCTGGACGGCTGGTAGCTGCCGTCTTTGCACAGTTTGTGGTCATCATCTTCCCCGCCGAGGGTGTCACGCCCTGGTATCTGCTGGTGGTGATTGCCGAGCATGTTTTCTCTACATTCATGAACACAATCATGTTTGTTGCTGTTTCGGCTTTCCACGCCAGGATTTCGGATCCGGTCATCGGCGGCACTTACATGACGCTCCTGGCTACGTAAGTCTCCTACGCACCACCACAGCAAACACGTACATGTGCTGACTATAGACAGCGTCTCTAACCTGGGCGGCACGTTCCCTCGGTACTTCGTCCTTCGTCTTGTCGACTCATTCACCAGCGCTATCTGCCATCCCGGCCAACCCAAGTTGGAAGCTGAGCTGAAGGGACCGCTCGTCACCGAGCCATTCTCTTGTGCGATCCAGGCTGACAAGGAGAGATGCATCGCGGGTGGTGGCACATGCGAGATAGTTCGCGACGGATACTACATCGTCAATATCCTCTGCGTTATAGTCGGTTTACTTACTTTTGTGCTGTACATTCGACCCAAGGTCCTGCAGCTGCAGAACCTGCCCCTGAGGGCTTGGAGATTGTCGGCAGCCAAGTAGTGGTGAGAACATACAGGCATATGTAGATCAGATCATTTAGATGAATTTGTTACATAGCGGTGCCGGATAAAAGAATGCACGTTTGCTTGTGTTTCGCTTCCTACAGGCGAACGCCCTGGATGCACACGGAGATTTTCGCCCGTCACCATAGTGACCACACTGGCGCCGTAGACATTGACCACCAGACTATCATGGCCAGCGACGATGTATGTTCGAACGGACATCCGGTGAAACCGGTCACCAACCAACCTGGATATTAATCAGCTTTATCCAATATCATTGTCATTGTATAACCAGGGTTTTTTTTTCCCCCTTTCTTTCCCAAACACCAGCTACAGAACAGAAAGATCAAATGGATAAGTTGTTGTCTGTTTTGACGTCCTCAAGCGTATGATGGATCCACAGGAGAGCTTTCCAGCACAGTACCAAACCATTGCGCTTGCCACAACTAAACCATTCTAGAATACAGGCTTACAAAGAGGATGATTACATCTCAGAGGGAGGTGAGAACATCCTGGGCTCTGCTACAGCTCTCTCTCTCTATCGGCCTCGTGTCGAGCAACAGGCTCTCCCCACAATCTTAGTCTGTTGTCAAAGCCGGCGAGCCCTTGCTACCTATCTGATGCGCATATCTCCTCCGTTCGCGTAGCCCACTTGACCGCCATGGCGAGGCATACCTTTAACCCCCCCCCCCTCTGAAGACGAAGAATCTTTGGCTAGGCTCGCTCAAGGCCTTTCCTCATCCGTCGTCGCGGTCCGTGCCATGATCTCCCACCCTCCACCTGTGCTGAGGAGGACTGGTGGTCGGTCGTCAGTCGTCGGAGAGGACCGTCGTGCGAGCCGCTATCCCGCTCGCTGGCGATACACCATCGATGCGGGTATTATGGGATACCTAGTCTGGTGAAGAAACAGCGAAGGACCCACTGACGAGACGACGGAGTGGGGAAGCAGGCAAGACCCAGGATTTTCTTTTCTTGACTCGGAGACTTCTGAGCTCGGGTTGTGGCTCCCACGGCCGCGGGAAAGTGCGGGGGTGGACATGCCCCATTTTGTGGAGGATTTCAGCAGGGCGCTCCGCTATGGAGTGGAGTCCTCCCATGACAGCTCTGCTACTCACAGCACATTATCGAAGAGCGCATCGTCCAGGACAATGTCAGCCTCCGGGGGCTTATATGCCTTTCTGAAATCAAGGGATCACTGGCATCAGCCTAGGCCCAAAGTAACACTAACACCATCTCTGACTTGGCTAGATAACTTCATCTCTGGACATCAATGGCAAGTCAATCTGTCTTCTCGCGGAGATTGCCATGACAAAAAGGCCTTCCGAAGACCGAAACTATCTTGGCCTGGAATGCGGGGAAGCAGACGTTGTGGTGGATATGGACCCTGGCAAGTCATGTCCATAAATATTCCGGCTTCCTACGGTAGGTACTTCGCAAGGCTCGCTCTGGTGACATCCCCGCCCCGCTTAGCTGTGGGCTGGGACGGGGTGAAGTTTTTAGTGGAAAAAAGAGAAGCGCTATAGGACGATATTACGCTCTCCCTAATAAGGGGGCTCCTAATAAGGGGGCTAGCCTAGGGTAAACTAGATATACGGGCTAAAGCTGCTGAAGCTGCCGAGTCGTGACAAGGGGATGGTTCCTTGGTCTCGTACACACGCAGCTCCCGGTCGACGACAACCACCCATGGCACGCGGTGTCATCGACCAAGCGCCGATAAAATGGTACGACGGCTCTGGCCTTGATCTGCAGGGTAGTGCAGGCTAAAAGTTGAGAACCATGCCATGTTGGAGGGGGGAGGGCTTCGTAAGGCGACTGAATGATGAAATTTAGACTCGGGGTTTAGCAGCCTCAAGACCCGCAAATGAACTAGGACCCGGAGCTCTGTTTAGCGCGCTTCCCGTTGAGCAACCTATCACGCTACAGTACTCGGTGGACTGAAGATCGCTGCAGTATCCCGAGTCGACGATCAGATCACGAGGACGAGTGCCACGATCTGCCTCCCCCGAGTCCCACACTGCATGATGCGCACCAATGCGCACCGAGTCCCGTGATAATGAGTGTGCGAGCAGGCCGGCAGGAAAACGAGATGCTGATCTAGCTCCTCGATTCCTGACGGCGGCTGCGTCCCGTGCCATTCGGGCTGTGCCCGGCGTAGGCAGGATCAAGGAAGGAGTCTCGGAAGACGAGGATTATAAGATGGAGGCCACCAAAGCCTCGGGCTCGCCAGACTACAAGACAGGACGCATTACACCGCCATTCTTCGCGCTGATGAGTCCTTCAAGGTCATCTCTGGCCCCTGGCTTGTCGAGTTCCGGAAGAGGGAGCTGTAGGTGAGCGGTTGAGGCGACCCCACTGCTTGCGAAGGACCCCCTCTCTGGTCATAGACGCGTCGATGGCGCCGGGGGCTTCCGCATGAGGGCTTCCACATGAGGGCGTGTTGGGCGGCAGCGCGCCGTGCGCTGCAGGGCAGCAAGTCTAGAAGATCTTCCCACAACACGAATGCACAATCAACTTACTAGTGATATTAGTTTTCTTTAGCCAAATTGTTTCTATGGGGCTTATATTTACCGTTCGAATAGCAGACGCATTACTTCCTAGCAGTGTGCAGCGCTGTGGGATCAACAGATCAACAAGACCTACCTATATAAACCACAAGCTCCAGCTACGAATTGGTCAAATCATCCGTGTCCGCATCACTCTGGACCCTTCTATCGGTTACAGGACAGCCTATGATTTCTCACCTGAGGTGTATAAGAACGCTGCTTCCTTCATTGTAGAATAACATTGCAACTTCATTCTTTCATTCTCGTCTATGTTACACTTATAACCTTCTGTTATGCCATGTGATTTTAAATATCAACCCCTTCCATCCCTATATTACCATGTCATTCCACCCTAGACAGCTTTGATGACATTAGCAAGCATCTAATGACAGAAGGAAGTAGGGTTTCCAGTGAAGTGGGATTCCGCAACTCTTTTTGACTGATATAACCCCCCCCCTCTCCCCCAAATTAGCACTTCTAATTTGGACCGTCCATCAATGTCTTCCACGACCGTGCTTCATTCATTGACCGGCCCGTTATCACGGGTCTGATTACGCGCGAGCATCTCACTCTCCTCCTTCGCCTTCTTATAATCCTAGAGATTATCTAGGTAGTGGGGGGGGGCGACCCGGGCATGGCGAGGATTTTTCTTATAATTATTTCGTCAGATCGGACCAGAGATTTAGACTCTTCCTCTTCATATCAATGTTATCCGTGTTAGCAGGCCACATAACGCCAGCAAGACGACTTTCACCTTTAATAGCCAACATCTGTCCTTCTGTCAAGGCAGACTTTGCGGGCGGATAGGGGCGACCACCCAGCCGTATCTGTGCGTAGATGAACCAAATACATTCGTGCTGGAGGACTACTTTCCGGGACATAACACGTTCGAATTCAAAGTTTGCATACCTGGTCCCCTTCCTTTTCTGTTTTTCCCTCTCTGTTTCTGTATCTCTTTCCCTTTCTCTCCTTTCTCTTTTCCCTTTTTTTCTGTTAAAAGTCACAACAATGCATCCGATCATAGACAGGCCAGACTAGATTGTTTGCCCATGAACCTTCGAGAGAAGACCTCCCTCGATATCGACAACGCAGATTACTCAAAGAAGAACCATTCTCCTGCTAGTCACTCCACACGTTCTTCTTCAGAGTCCAAACGCCTTCAACTCTGTTCATTACGCGAAAAGAAACTGATGCAGCATCGCGGCCATTGCACTGGCAGCTGCTAGATTTTATACCATATTCTTATCGCAAACTTAGTGAGGAGGATTCCCGTATTCACATTGATTGTGGCATGGACAGGCTCGTCCACATATTGCCTGTGGATTATCATGTGGTGTTGCCAACCGCAAGAAGACAGTGTAACGCCTCAGTTCCAAGCCGATACCATTAACACCTCCGCTGATGAGCGAGGTCATCACGTACTTCAGACCCGTTTCTGGGACTGCAAAGTGGGAAGAGGGACATCGCTGTTGAATGCAAAATGGGAAATGTTCTTCTCAATTCCAGTTGCAGACATGGCAATTACTGTATGTTCTTGGTTGCGCTTTCTCCATCCGTGATACTCAGCAGAGCTGCTGCTTCTGCAAGATTCTTTACACCTGCTGCCCGAGAAATACAGGCGTCCGGATCTCGGCTATGCTAGTTCATGCGGTCTGTGTTGTTACATTGTAGTTTGGGCCATACCAAACTCAAGAAACCCTTGTCTTGATCTGCGGAAACCTCACGTGGATAGATTGACACAGTACTGGCAAAGTCAAGCCAACACGGAATGGGTCACATGGAATGGGTCACATGGAATGGGTCCAAAATTGACAGCGTGCGATCGCCAATTGCCTCCCATCTGTCATCCTGCGAACGTGGCAGGGCCCCCCCAAGCCCCCCCTTTCTTATGTGTGACATCAAATCTGACGGACCCTGGAATATCAACCAAATGGCGACTTCTTGTTCCAGGTCATCGGCTTGCCTCATTCGGGAACCCGGATCCATCTGGGGCTCCGGCTAGCTTTGCGGGGGAAAGTCTGGGGCAGAAATCCTGGGGAAGGCCATGACTCGCCGTCATGGTTTTTCGAGATCTTCAGAAATCCTGGTCGCAGATAGAGGGCGCTATGTTTGGTACGACCGCAAAGATGCCGAGCCCGACGGGACGGGTACATACGATCTGTGCTCGGTCGCGCCGTGTACGGCTTAGCAATGATGACTGATGATGCTCGGAAAGTTTTTATAAGTAGTCCCTCTCTATCGCCGAACGGCATCGCCTCGCCCGGACAACTATGCAACGAGCCTTGTGTGTCTCTACAGCCGCTATTCCGATACCATGAAGAAATCCAAATTCTACGGCCTGAGGGGCACCTCTCTGAATGTCGCCATTGCCGTCATAGCGGGCATTGATTTCGCCCTTTTCGGCTATGACCAGGTGAGCCATCGGCTCCGCATACACCGTTCTTCTACGTAATCTTGCTTACGTCCTTTTCCAGGGTGTAATGGGCGGCCTCTTGACCCTGCCTTCCTTCTTGCAATACTTTCCTCAAGTCGACACGACCAATCCGCCTCCTGGCTATACGGCCTCCCAGGCCTCCAATGTGCAGGGTATCACAGTTGGAGGATACACACTCGGCTGTTTCTTTGGGGCGGTGGCGACAATATGGCTGGGCAACATGCTTGGCCGCAAAAAGTCCATCATTCTCGGGTCAATAATTATGATCATTGGCGCAGCGATACAGTGTTCATCGTTCTCACTGCCACAGCTGATCGTGTCACGACTGATTACAGGCTTTGGAAATGGTAAGTTCGGCGGGGCCCTTTTTATGATCCGCATCGAAAGCATGCTGACCATGTTTGCAGGAATCAACACTTCCACGGTTCCAACCTGGCAGTCCGAAACATCAAAGCCTCACAAGCGTGGCCAGATGGTCATGATAGAGGGATCTCTCATTGTCTTCGGTGTTATGCTGAGCTATTGGATCGACCTGGGCTTTTCATTCCTTGAGCCCTCGACCATCGCCTGGCGTTTCCCCATCGCTTTCCAGATCATCCTCGCGCTACTTGTCGCCGTTGGTATCCCGGGCTTGCCCGAGTCACCTCGATGGCTGATTCTCAAGGGCCGAGAGGAGGAAGCATTAGAAGTCCTGTCTGCCCTCTCAGATCTTCCGGAAGATGATCCTAAGGTACACAGTGACTTCATGGCCGTCAAAGATGCTGCCTTGGAGATGGCATCTGGCAGTTTCTCCGATTGCTTCAAAAAGAACAATAACCGCAACCTCCACCGAACGATCCTTGGCTATGTCAATCAGATGTTTCAGCAAATCTCGGGTATTAAGTAAGTCTTGTCTCCGCCTCTGAAGTAACTGCTTGCGCATCGCGTGCTTCTGGGGAATTTCATGAGGCCTTACTTCACGCTCGAGCCAGATTCTAACCCGGAGCAGTATCATCACATACTACGCAGCTACCATCTTCGTTCGGATCGGACTATCCAACTTCCTTAGTCGGCTCCTTGCTGCACTCAACGGAACCGAATACTTCATGGCTTCTTGGATCGCCATCTTCACTATCGAGAAGTTTGGTCGGCGCAAGCTTATGATCTTCGGAGCCGTTGGCATGTCGGCCTCTATGGTTGTCCTTGCCGCCTCCAGCAAGTACTCGGATGTCAGCAAGGGCGCGGGTATCACAGCTGCAGTTTTCTTGTTTGTCTTCAACTCGTTTTTTGCTGTCGGGTGGCTGGGCATGACGTGGCTGTACCCAGCTGAAATCACACCTCTGGCTATTCGTGCTCCGGCGAACGCCATCTCGACGACGGCAAACTGGATTTTCAATGTAGGTCTCTGGTTGTGAGTAAGACGGAGTTTGTGGATACGATACTGACATTTCTCAGTTTCTGGTTGTCATGGTCACACCCCCGGCCTTCGCAAACATCGAATACCGAACTTACATTATTTTCGCCGTCATCAACGCGTTTATGGTACCCTGTGTCTACTTTTTTTATCCTGAGACTGCGTACCGGTCCTTGGAAGAGATGGATGAAATCTTTCAGGATTGCCATGGCTTCAAAGGAACCTTTGATGTCGTCAAGGTCGCCAAGGAAAAGCCTCAGCGCTACGACAAGCACGGCGAGCTCCTCATCAATTACGACGACACAGAATTAGCGCATAGGAGGCACTCGAGCGTGGCTGGTACTGTCCCACGAAATGACATCCGTTATGGAGAAAAGGGTGATGATACAAATGGTTCTGAGGAGAGACGGGAAACGGCGTAAAAGGCGATATTCCCTCACCGCGTGGGATCAAAGCGGCGCCGTACCTTCGACCTACCCGAACACAATTCAAAAGGGGCTGCACGAACACGGCGGCGGACTCCTAACGAAGATCCTATCTTAAAGTTACCTAGGTACTCTAGATTAAGACAAGGCAATTAAAGCGCAGAACGACTGGCAAGCTATTGTTCAATTCCGGGTAGGAGAAGGGCGCTGGCCGCAAGAATACTTCAAGCGTGCCCAGATATAAATCACTTACTAGCCAGGAAGAAGTCGGTTTCCTCGCTTAGCCGGAAGCGGTCTAATTCGGCTTTATTCGCAATACTTAGCAATGAGAGGCCGAGGGAGGAGAAGAGCGCTCCGTCTAGGGACTTCCGTTACGAGCTCGTACTTAAGACAAAGGGTGTTTTTATATCCAAATCTGAGCTAGGTATTGCAAGAGAGAGCAAGAAGCTATACGACAACTTGCTCTAAACTGAATAAGCAGTCCCGGGCGATATATCGTTTCGTAATGATTTATTCGAAGCGACTTATAATACGTTATAAGGCAGAAACGAAGCTAAGACTATCTAAGATATTACTCGACTTATCGTTCCTTCGATCTAATCTTTAGCTATCCAGGGCGCAAAATATCTTGGATAGAATATTAAGAGCGTTAACGAGGGCTGGAATAAATTAGTCCCCTTAACCGGGATGCACCCGTAGCCTAATTATTCCGTACGATTTAAATATAAGGCCTTCTTAGATAACTAGCTATATAAACTATCTCCTTTTATTAGCGACTGGATCTCTAGCGACCGGTCTTTCTTTATAGCTATGTACTATATATATTTTCCGTTTTTAGCGTGTAAGGTTAAATATAGTACTCCCGCGCTTAATATTGTTAATCGCTAGAACGCCTATAGTATAACTGTTGCAGTAAGGGCTATTGTTAAGCTATTCCGCCTTATAAAGCGGGATGGTAAGCTTTAGCGTCAAATCCTTACCTTTTCTATTTCTTATAATCACCGGTCGGTACGGATCTACTGCTATTATCTAATAATCTATAGCAAGGATACTATATATTGCCGATATTTAATTCGTACGTTTAGCTTTACCGAGCTCGATAGCAAGGAAAAGTGGATAGCGTATCGTTTCACTAAGAATATCTACGATAGATAGATAGCTATCGCACTTTGCGAGAATCTGTTCCGCTATCGATCAGTTGCCTTCTAACTTGGACTACGGTGTAGACCCGCTCCCAGAAACGGGACTTACACAGCAGCTGGAAAGCCTATCGCCAGCAGCATCTAGCTAGGCGCCGTCAGCTGAACAACAAGTTGCCACTCCGGAGAGCTCGCTCCGAGGAGCTGGCGCGGCAAAACGACCCAAGAAGGGTAGTGGGGTATAGATTGGCAAGAAGCCTCACGCGATAGGGTACCGATATCTTTGGCAAGGTGCACATTTCAGGTCCGTGACTACTCGAGCTGGGTTGGAGCCTCAGGGTCGCTGTTGCTTGTCGTCGGATGGCCACTCTGATTCATTATCGATTATTACACGTGTTCATCAAAGTGTATTTTCTTGCTGTCCGGTATTGTGCTCGAGAGCTGCATGCCACGCTCTTCTTTCATGCTGGAATGCAGTCAATTTTGCTCAGCGTGCTTGAGAGCGGCCGGCCCTCGTGATTGATTCCAACAGTCGATCATCGGCAGAGCGTTGCCGGAGTTTCGCAAGTCTGGGACCATCACGCATTGGCATGATGACCGCCTAGAAGCCGAGACCGGGCACTTGTGGCCGAGAAGATAGATTAGACGGAGGGCCGGCTCTGTGCACTTCTCATGTGAGTAGACTATCTATCATATATGAACCAGTTTGATGCCCAGCAGAGCAGATCAAAGCCATTCTCTTTGTAGATCAGAGTCAACTTCAGAGAAGTTGAGGTAGTGGCGCGCCATAACGAAGTCCATGGGAGCCTCGAGCCCGAAGGCGCTGATAAACCAGAGCTAGAGCCGAGAGATCACGATCGGGCTCCATTACCGCCCCTGCGGAGACACTTAAGCTGTACCTGCGTATGCCGTGGGTGCCCGCGAGCGCGTCCCGTCGTGAATACTTCTGGGCTTGTTCCAACTTATATACAAATATCTCCCTGCGCGAGGAAATTGGCTTTTGTCACTTGCTCGGACTCTGATCACTCGCTGGGTTGCTCTTCGAATGGCTGCGAAGACGGTAGAGTAAAGAAGTCGTTCAAGTCATCCATGTCGAGATCATCCAAATTGACGTCGAGCAAAGGATGGATTTTTCTGCGTCTCCCAGAAATTCGTTGGGTGGAAATCATCGTCTGTAGTTTTGCCAACGTTACCAAGCGTACGCTCTCCAATAGCACCTCAACCCAGTCTATGTCCAAAGCAGCTCGCTTCCAGATCGGTTGGTCGGCTTCTGGATGAGCATCCTATGGAAAACCCCAGATGCCAGTGACAAACAAGGCGAGAGTGGTAGCCACGGCGAAATGGAAGGCTGGCCGCCCCCCGACAGTGTCAGTAAACCTCCAGCCAGAACCAGGCCAAAACAAAATCTGAAATGCTGTGCAAATCCCACACATGCAAAACCCATATTGCGTGGCTGTCACACCCCCACCTTTATGTTGTTCGAGATGATTGAAGATGGGCGAAGGGGTAATAATAGCATTATTGTCGCCCTAAAGGGCACAGAAAGCGATTATTCTGCCACCGTTCCGAGCCGGGCCGCAGGCCGATGCGAACATGGCACTTATACAAGATCCGATAAGATTTACTCGTTTGATGCCGGCGATGTCGGCGGAAATATAATCCCGCAGTAAGAAAGTAACGGGCCTTGGGCCAGGCGAGAAGAGCTGCCTCAAGGCCCAGTGTGGATTTCATCTAGGGCAGAGCCACAACCATGATGCTATTGCAGAAGCTGCTAAAAAAAACGGTAGACAACAGACCTGGACAGTGACGACGAAAGCTCGACTATTCGAGAGAAGGCCAGTTGTCAAGGCCGCCTTGCACACGGTACCTGAGTCCAGTGGACGACGCTTGTAACTCAGGCTGCTAGCATTTCATGACCTTTTTGTGATATAGCACATAATAATATTAAAGCCTTTTAACTTAGTCCTAGCTTATAGAGAGCTAAAGATAAGTGTGTTCTTAAGTAAAAAGCCCTTAACTTGTTTTATTACTTCGTTAACCTACTTTAAACAGGCTGCTTAATTATTTCATTTCTAGAGTTTAAAATAGATATAAGATTAATTACCTAATATCTATTTCTTTTTAGAAGTATGGATATAATAGACTCTTTGGAGCCTTAGTTTTATATTAGGTAAATATTCTACACTTATGCTGGGTTTCCAGTACTTATATGCCTGCCATGATAACCTAAGCATACATACCCTCTAATAAAACGTATGTAAATGAGACGAGTACATAAACGAGCTCTGATTCGGGAGATGTTCAATTGTCATGTGGTTTTGTAATGCAGAAAGAGCCACCTGCATGTTTAACATGTTGATACAGAAATTATTATTGTCACTAAAATGGCCTGATCGGCTTGCTTTGTTTGATTCACTCTTCACAGCTTCCCTTTAGTGATAATAGGTTATAGAGGAATTCCATCTTGGGTAATATGCTGCTTGGTCCCATTATCGTGAGTGCAGGTGTGTGACGCATGGCGGATTGATCAGATGGGAAGGAGCAACATGGGAATTTGGGAACTTTCCCTGGTTATTCGAGATCACTGCGGCGGACCGGGATAAACGAAGCTTGTCCCCACTAGCATGGCACCTTGTCCTGTCCTGCTCCACGCGAGTGGCTGTTTCAAAGCTTGCTCCCAGACTCCAAATCAGGGATGGTAATAATACATCTCCACTCAGCATAGCGACGACCATGTACCTGTTTGCTCTCACCTTCGTATTTCATCAGATCTTATGAGCTCTCTGTCGCTTCACCATGGAAACTACCGCAAATTCCGACGCGAACCCATTCACATGGCTGCTGACCCTCATCATGGCCCTCGATCTGTGAGTAGACATTGCCCGCGTAACCAGACGAACACCAGACAGCTCCAGAAGAAGACGTATACGGCTTTGGCTAATTGCAAGTTAGCCAATTCATCATCACCTTCTTTCACAACCAGTTCCGGCGTCTCCCGTACCCGCAAGATGACTTTGCGGGAAAAACAGTCATTGTGACAGGGTCCAACGCTGGACTTGGGCTCGAAGCAGCACGCCATTTCGTCCGCCTCGATGCAGCGAAGGTAATTCTCGCATGCCGCAGCATTGAGAGGGGAGAGAAAGCCAAGGCCGACATTGCACGCTCGATGACGAGGGCCGAAAGTGTAGTGGAAGTCTGGCGGCTGGACCTGACCAGCTTCGACAGCGTCAGGGATTTCTGCAAGAGGGCGGATAAGCTGGATCGCCTGGATGTGGTCGTCGAAAACGCCGCAGTAGCCATGGTCTCACCGCAGGGCACGCTAGCAGAGGGCTATGAATGCACTATCACCGTGAATGTGATCTCTACATTCCTGATGGCATTGTTACTGCTTCCTGCCCTCAGGAGAACAGCATCGAAGTTCAACACCCAGCCCAGACTGGTCATCGTGTCATCGGACGCGCACTTCATGGTAAGGAAAGATCCATTCCGACTGCCTCTATCACTCATCTGGAAATTTGTTGCGAATGCTCACGTTACCACACAGGCAAGTTTCAAGGAAAGAGAATCACCCAGAATATTCGATGCCTTCAAGTCAAGCACTGTTCCGCCAGACCGCTATCAAACCTCCAAACTGCTTGAGGTCTTCGCCGTCCGGCAGCTTGCTCAGGACATATCCGCCCCAACCAGCAACACTAAAGGCAGCGTAATCCTCAATACTTTGAACCCCGGATTTTGCCGTACATCTCTCTTTCGGCATAACAAGTTCCCTGCGTCTTTCTTCATCAACATCATGAGCGCGCTTATTGGCAGATCGGCCGAGACAGGTTCGAGGGTGCTGGTGTACGCCGCTGCCGCTGGACCAGAGACACATGGGAAGTGGTTGGACAGTTATGAGATCCGACAGCCGAGTTCCTATGTGCGCAGCGAGGAAGGTGAGAAGATGCAGATCCAGGTTTACGAGGAGTTGATGGGCATTTTGGAGAGGGTTGAGCCAGGTATCACCAAGAACATCTGATGCTGGTACTGGTAGTTTTACAATAGTCAGGTGGCCCGAGTAGGAACCGCCAAAAAGAGGGTGCTTAACTTTGATAGACATCAATATTCGTGATTGATGGAGGTAGGAAAGAAAGAGGCCACCAATCAGTACTGTGGAAGTATCAGTACAGCTTGGAAGGCAGCGTCAGGAGACGGAAAATGCATTTCGAACTCGCCCACTGATCACATTCAAGCCTGCGATACTTGATATTATATGTTTTTCTTCGGCAACTGCACCGTTGAAGAACAAAACAAAAAACGACGCGGAAGAGGTAATACTGCTAGGACTGGTAGTTTTAGGTGCGACTGGCACACCGGAGAGTTTGAGTTTTTTTTTTGAGAGACTTTTAAAAGAGCTTGCGTTCAAGAACACGCTCTCGGAATCTGACATGATCGTGGAATGAATAATGGCTTCGTCGGGATATTTGTTTTGGGGCTTGGTTTGTGCCTTCCGTGGTTTCCAGGTCTCGGCCAGAGGAAAATGCGGCTGAGGTGTAGGCAGGTAGGTACGATAGGCCTGGCCAAGGTTGATAGGCCCTTCGGCAGCCAATATGGTGGGAATGGATTTCTCCCTCCTTCAACATTGGGCAGTACCAGTTAATCCCAACTGCATCAGTCATCAGAATGCTTTTTGTCGCATGAGAACAACTCAGTCAGACTTAACCACGCCTTCTCAACAAGCCAAACTTGCAACACAGCAGCAATGGAGGCGGCCGTGAACCTGGGCCCTCACATAGACGTGAGCACGATGCTTCCGACCCAAGTTGCGTCAAGATGCTGACGTCCCAAAGCTCCTCCACTTCAACATCGGGATGTTCAGCATTACAATGGTTTTGTTCTTGCTTGAACGTCAAGATGACTTCGCTGCCGCGCACTTTGTGAAGGTCTGCTGTCTTTTGCTGTATTACACACGTGACATCGTCCTCTTCCAGCATACGCACCTACGAGTTCAACATATCGAATTACCCACAACGGAGCATTGCATACTGGTCCTGGCGGGGGTAATAACTACCCGGGGCTTCCTCGAAGGATAGTGGGCCTTCTACTGCACCCTTATGGAAGACTATCACACAGCTATTGGAGTACTCTACTGGTCACTAAATACAGATTTAAGGATACAGGTACAGTTGTCATATGTTATACTGCGGCGAAGGACACGAGTGCTAACGACTAGGGCGTGAAGCTGAGTGACATCATTCTCTACCTGCTCGATGTGCTGCACGTGCTTCGGGCCCGTTTACGACGTAGATGACTGCTCAGGTGATCGCTGAAAGGGGAAAACGAACCTTGTTGAGAGAATGCAGATTCAGAATTATAGCAGCATGGAGATATTCCAAAAAGCGTTTCGTCTATGGGAGAACTCTGGGAGCGATGAAGGATCCGACAGCTGAGGTGTAGCAGGGCACCTGGGCGCACTCAGAAGAGCGAAGTTGGATGTGCAAGTATGATAGTATGATAGCACCAAGACGGGGGTGGGAATAGTATTTGAACAGCGGAACACAAGAGCATGTCATCGTTTGTTCCGTATTTGAGTTGGTCCCAGGCAAACTCCAACCGAGATCCTACCCACCCCGCCCCCCCCCCTCTAGGAACGATTCACGACTAAAACCCATACCCTCCAAACAGACTATGAAGAGGAACTCAAGCCCAGACCCGCGGGATCAGCGTGAGAGGGTAAGATTAGTGATCACAAAGTTCTCGCTGACGCCATGAAGGCTGTCTCCGCACTCAGAGCGGAAAGAGCCGTCGCTTTCCGTTGGATCGCGACCGATCGTTAAGCTCCAGTCCGAGATCGTGACCCAGCCACCCCCCTCCTCACCACAACTGTCGTTGATGAGCGCGTCCGCGCGCCAGTACTCGTTTACATCGCACGAGGTCACCGAGAATCCGTGGTTGCAGTAGTAGATCTGAACGGTTCCGCTCTTCCAAGCCAGGACTCCGTATCCGTCCACATCATCGCCATCCAGGTTGCAGGAGCCGTACAGACCGTCCGTCGTGGTCGTAGTCACCGCCGTGTCCAGAGAAGAGGAGTAGTCGCTGTCACCAGAGTCGCTGAGCGACCGGCCCGAGCAGTGCACCACGGGGTCGGGGAAGTAGTTTACGGTGCCGAATTCTTTGGTGCCGTTGAAGGCATTGTTCCTTTTCGGCATGTATGTCGTCGGCCTTGAACGGGAGAGTGCTGCGGGACGCAGGCTGCCATCGCCTGTGTTGGCTGTCGGCACGGCGAGACCCAGGATGGGGAGGAGGGAAAATGAAAGTATCAACAAATAGTACATCTTGGAGACCTGCCCCGGCTGAAGAAGAGAAACGAGTGAATCAAGCGAGTGGAGTTCCAAACCGGGGAAAAGAGTGACGGGATCTGCGAGAGAGATCGACGCTGGGAGGGGAAAGGCGAGAGGGGAGGAGACAAGCGAGGGACGATCTTGACGCTGCAGAAGTGTAAATAAAAGGAAAACCACGCGCTGCGGCACGCGGCATGGCGGGCCCGCTGTCAAACTTTCCACAGCAATCTTATTGGCGTCGGGGTTGAAACGACGAAACACGGAAGAGGTCCAAACAGGGATTCTCCGTAGCTTTCGGAACAACCCGAGAAATTAAGGCGCTCCTGCATGGCCCCGCAGAACCATGTGATTTTCCGTTGAGGACATGTGAGGCCTCATTAATACGTGTAAAAGTTAGGCCACTCATCTTGCCCCAGCCCTAACTTATTTTAGCTCCTGTATCTTTACTCTTAAAGAGATAACTAACTATATCTTCTGTAAAGGTCTAACCTGCATAACGAACACTAAAGGCAGGCGCCTGAATATAGACAAGACTTTAAGTGCTAAGAATAACTATAAAAGAGAGAACTGATGAATATCGAGACTAAGAAGACCACCTTATTCTCTCTAAGATCGACGACGTCTTCACAGAATTGTCCGACTGGCAACAGGCCGATTAGGGATTTGAACGCGTGAGCGGGCGGTACAGTATGCGCCCAATCCCAATCGATAATTCCTGTGATATTTAATTCGTCGTCGACGAGGATGTGATCGCCCTTGTCGTCCGCGTGCTTCAAGAGATTCTTCTGCCAGGCATCCTGTGTCGACGACGGAGGTAGCACCGATGAGTCCAGGTCCAGGAGGTATCGGCGGATAGGATAGGCATCCACTGCCTGGGCAGAGTAGGTACATATCCTGACGAAGAATGGTCCAGGATGAGTCGTGGCGAAGATTTGTGATATTCCTCGCAAGAAGCGAGAGGCCCGGTAGTGCGCATTCCGGCTTTCGTGAAATCGGTCAGTGACTCTCGAGCAAACGAGCCGACATGCTGGGGGTCATCTGGACGATCCAGGGGGCCGACTAGATCGAATGGGTATTTTCGTACCTTAATAAACGTATCCGAGAGCTGATCCATAACCTTGGTCCTCTTCTCCGGAGTCGTTGTGGACCAGCGCAGGGATTTGCCAGGTTTCTCCATAAAGATATATCCCTCGCCCACGCGATTACTGGACTGCCCCTCTGGTGCAAAGTCGAACACCTTTGGAGCAGGCGCACGGTTCTTCTCAAAACTCCGGTCTAAAGACTGCCGCGACGATCGACCTGCTAAATTACTCGTCTAGGACTCGCTAATTAAAATGGTCTACGGTTTGCAAGATCTGTATCTATGTATAATCTAAGGTTCTTATCCTTCGAAACGTTGATACCTTCTATTCGATTATATACTTATAAGCTGACGGGGATACAAATATCGAATTTCAATATAAAGACGAGCACGTTTTTTATATAACTACTAACTATCTTCGAATCGGTCTAATAAGTTTTATTCTTAATAATTCCGTAGACAAGGTAGCCTATTCGACTAGTTGCAATAACTATATGCGGAGATAGAATTAGAATTAGGACAACTCTCGCGTATATGACCGCCTCGATCCTCTGCCGAAGCTTATATACGTGCGTATAGGGAATACGATACTATAACAAATAGTCTTAAAGGGCGGTTTCGGCGTAGTTAGGGTCGGCGTAGACAAGCTGTCAGGAAATATTATAGTTTATAATATAATCCACTGCCACTGCTGCGATGTCGAGTCTGTAAATAATAAGATTAATATTACGTCGAAAATCCTGCCTAATATAGTCGGTCTTATTCCCTTAGTCTGTTTCATAGTATAATCATGGTCAATCACCGCCATTTTTCCTGCTTCCTACGCCAAAGTCAAGATGTCGTTGAATTAAGGTTGGGAGGCTAAACTTATTATAGAGCTACAGATCGACGTCCCACTACCTGGAGCCTCATCCACCACTGGAGCAGGACGTAGTGAGCAGCAGTGCTTTGTTCATGCTTGTTTCTCCCGACATTCTTCATTCAAGACTGATGTTAAGCTCTAATAGAAGCGTTGCAAATTCCCGCATTCCATGCGCTAACGCATGGCTATCCTGTCTACATTAGGTGCCGAGTGAAAAGCAAGGGTGACTATGTAAGGGGTACAAAATACAAATTGAGCTTGTAGGCCAAGATCATGCTGTTGTTATGATGTATGTGGTGCAACTAGGGATATGAACACGAAAGAAATCACTAGAAATTATCAACATCTCCCAAGCCGCACTGGACTAACAAGGGATGCGACTCTGTATTAAACACAAATTGATCCAGATTGATCACGCTTGGATCTTCGAACGTCAAGTAGACATACTTTAAGACCTCTGCAAAAAAGAATCTGTAGATTTATTGTTTAGCCAGCATGTAACAATGGAATCATCCTTAACATGCCCAGACTTTTGGCATGGAAGAGGGGGTCTTCCAAGTTCCAAGAAGGAAAAAGGGCGCCATCCCGGAGGGGGGGGAGAAGGGATCAGGTAAACGTACGAGTCCAAGCCGTTACTCTGGCTACCTCCCAAAGGCATGTTCACATTATTGACCGAAGCAAATGCAACACTATTCCTCGCCGTGCTGTTGATCGCAAGGAACACTTCCCACACATAGTCCGCCCACCTCGGGTCTCCAGTGATCCGATAAGCATAAAACCAGCTCTCAATCGACTCGGGGAAAGAATACCACCCCTCATCACCGTTCTCGATAAAATAGCCGTACTCCTCTGCCCAAGCTCGGGACGCAGCATCGACGTCGCGCTCCGGGTTCGCCGGCTGTGTGTTCGTCTCGCTGTCGTACCAACCCCAGTAGAGTGGGCCCAGACCCGTCACCGTCGTGTTGTAAGTCTGGTGGCAGCCGTCTGCAGCGGCGACGCCGAGATCACATAGCGAGGAGAGACCCAGGATCTTGCAACCCAGCAGGAAATTTCCGCCTGCAAAGCAGCTGTAGTCGTCCATGAAGTCGGTCAAGGTGCCGTTGTCATCGAGCTCTGAGATGAAAGTCAGGTTGGAGAATCCGTACGGCTGCACAGCGAGGTAGCTGACGGTACTCGATGCAGCCTCTAGCCAGAAGTCTTTATAGAAAGTGGTGGTGTTTGTGGCCTTGTAATGATAGACTTTGATGAGGTACTCTAAAAACGAGTCGACTCCGGAGTGCCACCCGCCGTCGAAATTCAACATGTCACCACTCGTGGTGTCAAACTGCGTGCCCACGAGACCTGGGTATACGGGCGCAGGGTTGGGATTCACCAGAGGCGCCTCACCGCGGTCCACAAGGGACCTGTAGGTCGTATTACCCGTCAGATCGGTCAATCTGTACCACTCGAGCAGAAAGGTACCCCCCGATGCGGTGTTAGTACTGTTGTATGTGATCCCAGTTGCAGAGACTGTGTAGGTCCCTTCAACTGGCGTGTCTGTGGCGAAATCGACCTCCACTGACGCCAATCCTAAGGGCGTGTTAAACCCATAGGCGATTTTGTTGGCTAGACTGACAGCCTGACTGAGCAGGGCGTTGATGTCCGACTCATCATACGCACTTGTTGGGAACAGACCACTCTTAAGCAGGTCGTACGATGACAAAAGTCCGCCCAGGTACCGAATATTTGTGTCAAAGATCTCAACAGGCCCAGTAGACGTGGTGGTGAAGTCAATGGTCGGGATGAATGAGAGTTGTTTGGCAACCACTTCTGTCAAATTCATAATAATGGCGGTGTCAATGCCATCAACAATTGTGACAGCCCATCCGTCTGCAACATTTTTCTGTGTCAGCCTACCGAGGTCAACTAGTCACCTAAAAGAGCCTCGTACGGCTTTTGGTTGCATGGGACTTCGCGAAGACTTACACCAGTCATCCGTAGAGGACTTCGTCAGAGGTGAGAGCTCGTCGGAGCCGAATGCATACTCCGCGTATGCATTCCAGGCATACAAGTACGCCTCCTTGACCGCAGCAGCTCGTATCGCGTTGCCACCAGTGCCCGCTGGGAAGGCATACTGGACCGGTTTGCAGGCCGGGAGTGTACCATTGGCTACGGCGGTGGCTGACGGTGAGACAGAAGCTGTCGATGTTGCACTGGCGTAGCCGGACAGACTCGTCGTGGCCGCCTTATGATTGTAAGAAGCGATGATGGGTCCGTGGGACTCAGTAACAGCTGGTGCGGTGTGGATGACTGTCTCGGTAGCACTGGTGAGGGCTGCAAAGACAGTTAGGGATAAAAGAGCGGCGGCCACAGACGCAGTAGCCATGGTTTGTGTGTTGTGTCAGGCTGCACCAGATTCGATCTAAGCCTTGCCAAGAGATCCGGCGTAACACTCTTTCCCGGACGCTGAGATTCTCGTCTTCTTATATTGGTCCGCGTTCGCTACCCAGCTACCCAGCCAGCCAGATTGCCCCCAAGGGCCTGGAGACCCTGGCCTCTACTGCTGCGAACTAGCATATCTGCCGGAGTCTGTTGGATTTAATCCATCTGTTGATCTTCTCATTTACTTCATTTCATCCCGCAGGAGCTAGCTGCAGGCGGCGGCCAAACCGTCTTGCCTTGATGATATCGACCGGCCCTGTGGGTACATGCAATCCATGGATGATGCTCTGATAAAGGTTGCTCATTGGGCCCCTAGCGCCGGCATATGCAGGTACGACAACGAAAGGAAATTAGACGCAGGGGCAAAGACCCTGGGGACGTGCTGCTGTCAATAGGTATGCATGCCGATCAGCCGAGTCTACAACCATCGGATGATCGTAGATCTTGCGCAGAAGTCCCCTGCCTGGAGAATTTGATACAGCACAAGCACGGTAGTGCTACCGAGGGGATTCAACTACCAGCTATAGGGGTTGGTTGCGATCATGAGGGGATGCTCATTTAAGGGCAATACGACCTGCTGAATTCGGAATTTCTCGTCAAACTACATGTACTCTATGTGTTGCCCCCCCCCCCAAACACCCCCGGCTCTCGCTCGAGTCCACAGCTACTGGACGACGGTGGATGGGTGCATTGAAGCTTTTTCTAACGAGACGATTAGGGCCACTAGCTCGTGATTCTCTTGAAGCTAGGTACGCGCCCACCGTTTGACTGTTCGCAAATGTGTACAAAATACCTACATGTGCTTGGCTAGTAGACAGAACGAGGCCCAGGCTCTCAAGTCCTTCGATTGTCTAAGGTGCTCAAAGTCGGGCTCTCAAGAAGGTGCGGTCCCCGACATGAGAACAAGAAAGCGATCTAGAATAGAAGTCTGTCTATGATAACCACATGCTGCACATACCCCTGCTTCGCCATGACCCCTGATGCTGAAAGACTGCTAAGTGAAACTGTGGTGGGAAAAGTGTACAGGCTACGCTCGACACGGAACAACCCACGATGCAATGAGAAGCCAGACGGTTTTGTAAGGTTCCCTCTATACTCCCAGAGACTCCTGAACAATCCTTGTCCATTCGATTAGACGAATCCCACTCCACTCTATGCAGATGACCCTGTCATCCAGAGAAACAAGAACAGCTCATGAGACCGAGCTTATCAGGCAAGGTCTCCTTCCTGGTCCTCGATCTCGGAGTTCTGCTTCTTCCGTCTCTCCCTCCTCGCCAGGAGCCAGACCGTCCACGTCATGACACCCTCTGCTACATACGCAGCCGTACTAAATGTAAACCCCTTCTTGAATCTCGGGGCATCAACCGTTGGATACGTCAAAAGCGGCAGCCAGGCGTTGAAGGCGTAACCGGCTGCATTCATGATTCCTAGAACGACAGCGCGCTCCTCGGCATCAGCCCCGCAAATTTCGTTGGCCCACGACATCGAAAGAGGTCCATATGCAACCGCAACCCGTGACGCGAAGAACGAGAACCACTTCAGACCGTCTGGAATCGACCATATGGCCAGGCACAGCGAGGTGAAGAACCCAAAGAATGATGGCACCGTCATAACAATGGCTCGACTTCGCAGGTAGTCTGAGAGGACGGAGAGGCCAACGGTGAAGACTAGTTGCACAGCCGATTGTGCTGTGGGAATGATGTTCTGGAACAAAAGAATGTCAGCGTCTGATCCGTGTCATCGGGTTCAAATTGTCTCTCAATTAAGCAAGATTGAAACTTACCACCATCGAGACGGACCAGCCGTTGGCCTTCATCCACAGGGAAAGTGGGTTGACGCTAGAGGAAGAGCCGGAATTGATGAAAATAATGTAGAGGACGGTGAGAGCCCAAACGTGCCAGCGCGTGAACACACGCCTCAGGATGGACCAGCCCAGCTTTCGTCTCGGCGCACGGCCCACATCGGCCATGCGCTTTTGAGCGAGCAATTTGTGCTCCGGAGTGAAAAAGAGGGAGCGGCTGTTCTCCGGGAGATCCGGTATCAAGAAGAATCCAGCCAAACAGATGGGTAGGCTAATGACACCATCCATGATGAAAAGCCACTGCCACCCAGCTTTTCCCAGCGTCCCATTAAGACCAGTATAGACGGCTGACTGTAGGTAGCCCGAGAACATGCCCGCTAGAGCCGAACTTGCATGGAAAATACAAGCTCTCTTGCCCAGCTCGTTTGGTTTGTACCAACTGCCGATGAGGAAGTGGGCAGCCGGATAGAAAATACTTTCGCACAGGCCCACAAAAAACCGAATGCAGATGACCTGGTTACTGCTGGTGGCAGCCGCAAGCACAAAGGTGAGGACTGTCCACACGAGCTCGCAGCTTGGAATCCAAATAGACGGGCGAACCTTCGTCAGTATGAACTGAGACGGAAGCTGACCGATGACATAGCCAGAAGTCCAGGCAACGTCGATCATGTTGAGCTGGTTCGCATTCATGGCTAAATCTTCCTTCATCCCGGAGACATAGGCATTGGAAATGTTGGTTTGATCAAGGTTCTTGATGAAGTAGCCGAAGCATAAAATTGTCAGGAGGCATGAGTCCAGCCTTTGGACGAAATGTCTCTCCTCGTGAGTCCTCGTGGGCTCATAGTCCTGAAACGAATCTCAGCTCCAATGTTCTCAAGAAATAAGATGCGAGAACTGTCACTTACCCAGAAATAGGACCACCAAGGCACAGCTTTCTCTGTACTGACACTCTGCGTCTCTGAACGGGGCGAGTCTGAGGAGGACGCCGCCCTTGTCTCGTGCTGATTTTTCGTTTCCTCATCCATACTGTCCAGAAGTAGTGGAGTTAGAACGTCGTCTGCATGTTCGTGAGGGCGGCTAGGCCGCGAGCTAGAACCCCTATACATATTTCAAGTGATCGACCCGAATTGCAGCGGGAGATAGAACTGGGCTGTGATGGGTTCACCCTGGGACTAGCCTAGGAATATGAGCTTGGCACGCCCAGGCTCGCTAGTCTACTATGTAGGGTGAAGTTCGAGACTTTGATCAAGCCTCAGACCTGTCGCAATTCCTGGTAGCTATGGTGGTATCTCTGGTATGCTGCATATGCAGTGTGATGTGGGGTCCTCGCGCTGCCTCGACCGCATTCAAGTCTTAAAACGACTTACCGCGTGTCGGCTGTCGAAAATACAGGACAAATTCACAGTGCGCCAAGGGGCCCGCTCCCGGTAGATGCGTATAATCTCATCGAACAGGCTGAGCAATTATTGGCGAATATGTTGTCACGAGCTATCATCACATGGTTATTGGGCGAAGACGTGGATTAAGATAAAGTCACGAAGAAGCTCGCTTACAAAGGGAGACAGATCCTGGCGCACTTGCGGCGTGTTTGAGTTGTGGGCGCCTCATTGGAGCAGGAGGGTCACTATCAACCGGTGAGAACACGATGGCGCAATCGATGTCCTTTCTTGCCTCTTCTGCCCCCTCATCCAGCTTGACAGCGCAGCAGTGGAAGATATGTCAGCGACAACAGCCCCTCGGCGGGATGAGGCATATTACATTTTCCGACTAAATCGATTACGATATCGCGGGCAACCGTGTCTGACAGGTAATGTACTGCATCAATGTTGGCTGGTCAAGCACGGTTGCACAGCTGGAACATCAGTCCCTTTTAGCAGATACTAACTCTTCCACAGCGTGATGGCCCATGGACGTGTTTTCCAACATGGGTTTGCCTTGGCTCGTCGGAGAGCAACGTTCGACAATCCCCGCGCCAGACAGCAACTCCGGAGGTCCAGGATGAGATTCGGGTATCAAAAGAGGGTCTGGACACGAACCAGATATCTAGGGGCAGTGACATGATGCTTGACTTGTCAGGTCTTCTTCATCATCACCAGTCGCCTTGCAGAATCCTTGGCTCCTGCGGTCTCCATTAGAGGCCCCAGATGTGTCTCAGGCATTGGTGCGTCCATGTAGGTGATAAATGATGCGGGATCAGTCGTAAGTGATTGCACCGGTGAGAATTCACCCTCTAGCTACTGGGCCCGGCACAAGAGAATTTACTTCGTCTTCTTACAACAGTGTCGACCACAGATGTTCTTCAGAACTCCTGACAACTTGCGCGGACAAAGTTAGATCGAGAGCTGCGAGAAACCTAGCAGTATCTTGTGCACTACGAGGAGGCTTCGTGAGGTTCTTCTCGTCACTCCTCTGCAGACCTACCACCTCCTTGGCGGTCAATATGCAAACCCACTTGGAAGGACAATATTCCATAGTATTTCCCAGCGTTACCTTGGTTAATGCCTTATAAGACAAAGTCTATGTGTGGGCCTGTGTTTACATGCGATTGCAATCTCGGAATAGTAACAACCGAAGCCTGTAAGTAGTATACGAAACGGATCAGGTTCATCTCAATCAACTCTTAGTCATATTCCACATGCCCGTGATGAGGCTGCATCAACATCGGCATCTCGGGAGCTTTGTCCGACTTAGGCAACTCAATCCTTCTGTAACAAAATGTCACTGCAGGAAGGCGGCGTTAGGGACAGTCTACCGAATGACTACTGGCCCCGTTAATACTCCTCTTCTCCTGCAGTATCCTCGGAGGATAAGCAACAACCGCCGACCCCCAGATGCACAAGGAACGGATACACGGCAGTGCCGGGGCCCTGTCCAGGAACTATTTTTCTACTAGCTGAGGAACTTTTCTAGCATCGGCGGTCGCTCTGTTTGAGGCGGGGCTGACGCATACAGCAGACCAACATGTCGGACATTGACACCAGCAGAGTGCGACCGCCTGTTTGAGCATCGTCTCTATATGATCGTGTCTCCGTTGGAAACCACATTAGGGGTATCTTGACATCTGAAACAATCCAGTAGCAAAGCGCCTTATGATTCAGCATGGCCACTATAACCAAGCGACCGAATTTTCTCGTCGTTGTCGCCGATGATCTTGGCTTTAGCGATACGGGTCCATATGGCAGTGAAATCCCCACGCCAACACTCGACCGGCTGGCCAAGGAAGGCGTGTTGATGACGGGCTTTCATACGGCCTCCGCCTGCTCACCAACCAGAGCCATGCTGCTATCCGGGACAGATAACCACATTGCTGGACTAGGCCAAATGGTGGAATTCATGTTCGCTTCCAAGGCGCCGTACTGGGGAAAACCCGGGTATGAAGGGTATCTGAATTATAGGGTCGCTGCTCTGCCTGAAATTCTTCAAGATGCCGGATATCACACTATCATGTCTGGCAAATGGTGAGCCAATGCTCCTTCTACCTCATGTTCCTCCAGCGGTACTTATCATTCTGCCCCAACAGGCACCTTGGTCTCAAGAAGGAACTCAGCCCACACGCACGTGGCTTTGACAAGTCTTTCGTCTACCTTGCAGGTGCCGGGAATCATTACAATAACGAACCGCAACTAGATGACTATGACGGCTTCATAGTGCCGGCGGTGAAGGGTGACAATCTTTGGATGAGGGACGATGTGGTCATCGATAGAAAGAAAGACATCCCAAAGGACTTTTATTCGAGTAAGTAGCCCTTTATTGTTGGAGTAGGGACGTATCATGTCGTTTTGATAGTATCCCAGGATATATCACTCCAGGCTTCGAGAGACAGGGTTCTAACAATAAGTAGCTAAAGACTTCACCGACAACATGATCCAGTACCTTGAAGAGCGCACAGCCGAGGAAAAGGAAAAGCCCTTCTTCGGGTATCTGACGTACACCGCCCCTCACTGGCCACTTCAGGCTCCTCAAGAGGTCATCGACAAGTACAAAGGCCAGTACTCCGACGGTCCGGAGGCTCTCCGCCAGAGACGCCTAGATGCACTTATTGCGCGCGGTCTGGTGCCTGCGGATGTCCAGCCGGCGCCGATGGTGGGCGAGACGGTGAAGGAATGGGCGGACATGAACGACGACGAGAAGGCGCATTCTGCACGGCGCATGGAGACGTACGCAGCTATGGTGGATCTCATCGACCAGAATCTGGCTAGGGTGATCGCATACCTTGAGAACACGGGCGAGCTTGACAACACCTTTGTGATATTCATCTCCGACAATGGCGCCGAGGGAAAATTGCTGGAAGCCCTTCCTGTGACGAAGGGGGTGCCACTTGTCAGGGTCATTGAGCAGTATTATAACAACTCGATCGAGAACATTGGAAACGCGGACTCGTTCGTCTGGTATGGGCCGCAATGGGCATGCGCCGCTACGGCGCCGTCGAAGGGGTTCAAGACGATGATCACGGAGGGCGGCATCCGGTGCCCCTGTATCTTGCGCTATCCGAAGTTCGCCCTCTCGGAAGGCAAGGTGACCCACGATTTCACGACAGTCATGGATATCCTTCCCACTTTCCTTGATATGGCCGGCGTCTCGCATCCCGCGCCGACCTTCCGTGGCCGTGAGGTTGTGTATCCGCGCGGACGATCATGGGTGTCGTTCCTGGACGGCAAGGCTGATAACGTCCATGAAAATGACACGCAAGACGTGACGGGCTGGGAGCTCTTCGGCCGCAGAGCCATACGTAGGGGCAACTGGAAGGCTGTGTATGAGCCGGCACCCGGAGCGGAGGAGTGGGAGTTATACGATCTGTCCAAGGACCTTGGTGAGATCCATGACCTGGCAAAGGAGGAGCCTAAGATTCTCGAGGAGTTGCTGGTGGAGTGGGAGAAGTATTTCGCCGAGACGGGGATGTACGACCCTGGCGTGGAGGCGCGTGCAAATAAATGGTAAAGCGGATAGTGATTCTCAGCCGTCGGCGATTGAGCAGACACGAAAAGGCGCCGTCTTCCAGTGGAAAATGAAGCTCGGAAGAAGGCAACATACCGTACACTGACACGGAGCTGGCAGTCAAATAAACGTGCCAGTGTATCATGCAAAACTACCATGAATCTCTGGGTATTCTTAGAGTTATTTGTCTAGCCTTTGCTCTCTTTTGTCCCTCTGTTTTTCCTTGTTTTCATCTATATTGTGCCAGGAATACAGTCTGATTGTCAATCATGACACAAATAAACCAACATGCGTCCCAGCAAACTATTATCCGTCCGGGTTCGTGGATAATAAATATCATCATCATGGATGCACACTTCTCGAAAAGTCCCAATAAGTGCCCGTATGCGGCAAGATTCATATAGATATTATCTGTTGTGTGGATCCTACCCAGTTGATAGACCATTTCATCCTCACATTTACCAGAATGAAGAGCAACAGATGGCAGCAGGCTTCCGTGTGGGAACTTTCCAACTAAACCTAATATATATTTTCACAGGCCTTATACCATGCATGACCACGGTATTGTAGTAGAGGAAGGAGCGGGCCACGGCCTAATGAGATAAACCTCCGTCGAGGACAGGAACTGGAGTCACATCCTAGCTTAGATAAAATCATACCGCTTCATTATCATCTGAACGTCCGTTCACCTTCAATATAAAACCTCGTCCGATCATACTGTCCCGATGAAAAACCCCTCTCTCTCCTAGCTATCGTCATCTATGCAGCATCCCTCAACCGAGAATTCACCTTAGTGGTGAGAGAAACTATCCAAGATTTGGAAATGCCAGAAGTGTTGGATCTTAGTCTTTCCTCTGTGTGCAACTTAGAATACAGTTCGTTTCACCACCTATTTTGGAGGCCCGTACGTGTACGGGAGAGTTAATAATAATAATAATAATAATATTCTTATCACGCTGGCTATAGCTAAGTATACCTCTAGCGCCTAGAAGGCATGCGGTCACTCTACGAATACTCGAGGGGAAAAACCTTGCCCGAAGGCTGGACGAAACCCCTCGCAGCGATCTCTCCGCGATATCGCGACTTCCTATATATAACGTTCTAAAGACGTAATGCCATCGCTCTGAAAATCTATAGAAAAGGGGACTTCGCAGCGAGGCCTCGACGACCCGGCAGAATCCCAACTAGCAGAAAACGGAAGGCGGCTAGTAGCATTAGCGGGTGGTCCGTACGTCCCACCCCCCTACTATATAAGGGTCGCAATTTCGCAATTATTCGACTTTCCTTCTTTCTTTTCTTTCGCTAGTCGATCCTCTCCGCGATATCTCCTTATGCTCGCCGGCCCCCAGCTTCTCGCAGCTACCTATCGCCCGTGTCTCGCCAGCCTCTCTACGCCCTTGCCGCGATGGCCGATACACCCTCCACCTTCGACGACACCAGTTCGCCCCTCGCCGAGAGCTCTCAGCTTGATGGCGCAGGTGACACACCACGTCCGTCCCTGCCGTACAGGAGAGTTAGTTATTCCAACAGTGTGACTATAAGGACTGTTGAAGACCTCTTTTCCAGTAACCATGCGCACGCAATGGATCACGTACGTCCTTATCCTCCTTCTACAGTGACTTCCCGTACGGAAGGAATCACGTACGGTCTCCGTTGCCTTCTAAGTCATAGGAAAGCTGTCCCTATCAACCAGCTATTATAAATCACGGGCAATTGCCCGTTAGTAATAATAGTAATTCCTCTCCGGCCCTCGTACGGGTAATAAAAGGGCTCGTCTTTAACTCGTTTTTCCTCTCTCTCTTTGCTCTCTCCTTTAACTAATAACTAACTCTTAATCGTACGTGGCCTTCTCTCCTTCTCCTCCTACGTATAGTGCAACTGACTCTTTATCCTGCGCAGATCTCTCGTACGTAAGATTATAAATAAAAAAGATCAATTAAAATGGCCGCTCCTGCTCCCGCAAACATTACGGCCTAGCCGATCTTCCGCACAACCTTCCTGGGTACGCGTGGCTCCCGTCAGGCCTTCATCGTGCACCTGGGCTCCAACGCGCATTTCCGTGCCAATGCCCTTAGCCTCTGCAAGAATGTACGAAATATATTAATTCCTTATTATTTTCGTACGTATCCAAACTGATAAAGCGCAGAACCAAGAGCTGGCCTTGGCCAACCTGCCTATGTCGGATGTGCGTGTCGAGGTAGGCATCGACTACGGCCATATAGCGCTCGCCCTTGCCAAGATCGTACGAAGGGAGAGGAGACAAAGTCTCCGCCTTCGTACGGAGTCCAAGTACGCGTTTCAGGCGCACGTGACAGCGCCTGGTTCTAGTCTGCAACCACTATAGTGGCTAGCACCGGAGTCTCTATCGTGTCTATAGACTTTCTACTGCCCCTTTCTCTTTCCTTTTCTTCTAGCTTAGAGCAGTAGAATGCATAGTTTCCTCTTACCAACGTCTGGCCTGCTCGTCTTACTAAGGTAGGGATGGAGGTTTCTCGCCCGACTCCTCGGAGTCGGAGTTCAGTCCGGGCCAGCACGACAGAGACTTCCACACAAGATTACCCTAGCGTACCGGCCAAGGAGGAACTTGCTAGCTCTTTCAGTGCGAAGTGCTTTCGGAAGCACCTCAAATGTTACCCTTTTTCTTTGTAGCCTTGTCCAACTGACACACACTGGCCAGCAAGCGGTGGAGTCATCTCAGAGGATCCTCCAAGATGAGGACTACGAGACAGTTGATGGTTCTACAATCAGGAGCCCCCGGAAGCAACCGAAAGAAGTTCTAGTATTGGCCTATATGGAGAAGGACAAGATTCGGTTGGGGGGGGGGGCGCTGATGACCACCTCCCTCTAGTCTAGTCAAACAGAGGAAGATATTCAACAGTTTTTAAACTCGAGCGACCATCGAACTCACAATTTAATTTATGCACCAGGTTTATTTCACTTCATCTTCTGGCACGAACTTCGAAAAGAGTGCACCCACGCAGCGTCACGCTCTTGTCGGCCCCGCAAGCAATGCATGGTGGCGGCATCCTGCTCTGATATCTTCCTATGTCGGCCAGGCCGCGTTTGCACCTCTTGCAAGGGAGAAGAAGAACCATGGAGATTCAACGACCGCGGTCAGGACCCTGACGCCTGCTGGTGGTTTCGCCGGTGGTTTGAGTCAAGGGTAGTTGAGGCAACGTCAGCAGCCAGCCCACGGGTTATGGCTCGTCTCAACAGTGCCCCATAGATACGTCACTTCCACCCATGATGGATGGGGTTCAAGTGTTCATCAACAGTCTCAGCAGCAAGGTGATAGGGAGAATTGGGGCGATGGCCCTGCTTCTGCCAGCAACGACGCTTGGGCGACCATGCGCCATGCTGGTTGCATGTCTGCAGATTGCAAACTGCGGAAAAGACTACCTACACACACTCAGGCCCCCACCATCCCTGGATCCTTATAATCGTCTCAAACATCTGAGATATCACATTCCCTCGCCCCAATGCGCAACTGTCGCCGCAGCCTTCAAAATTCTACTCTTCCCAGCCTAGAGGTAGCAAGCAGTTCTTCCTCCAGGTGACATTTTTGGCCTGGGGCCTCACTGGCGTGCTTCTGGAGGCTTTGAACTGGACACCTGTATGGACCAGATTTGCCTGCGCAGAAACCTTGCTCCGGGAAATGAGCGTGGAGAGGATCGTGTAGACTCGCCAGTCCACACTTTCACTTGATCATCGAAAGTATGTCCCGCCGCCGGGCAACGGGCTTCGAGTAGCGATAGTGTCCGAGCACTATCAGGGGCCGTGAGACACGATCTAACTGTTGACAAAAAGCATGGAGGCATTCCTCTCCACGGTGATAGCAAGTGCCGAGGCGGTCCCAAGCCCCAGACTGCTGCTGTCCCTGTCAAACAAGAACTTGACATTGATGATTCTGTCTTCGACAGGATTCTCTCGACATCGCCGCATTGTAGCCAGTAACTGACAGCCCTCGCATGGCGATGAAGTTGCTTCTTCTCCACATGGGAGTACGAGGCCCTCCTGGACTGCTTCACGTCGTCCAACAAGTGTCTTAGCAACACCATCCCTGGGCGGGCAACGACGTCACCTCGCCCCCCCCCCCCCCCCCCCCCCCAAAAAAAAAAAAAAAAAAGGTCTTCTAGGCCTTATGAAGCAGTTCCTGGAGACACTCGCGCGTGGACTGTCTTATCCCCCACTACTGACGGCCCACTGGGCGGGGATCATGGTCACGACAATACAGTGTCCTGCGGCTGCGCCTCGCCTCAGCAGACCTCTTATCCCAACCAGCACGTCTGCCACTTTCCAGCAGTACCAAGGTACCCGATCTCCGGCTATGGTTACGATCGTCAGCAGCGACGGTTGGTGACCTCGTCCTGTTAGCTCGTTGATCAAAGCCGTTGAGTTTTCGTACACAATGGAGAAGGTCACACACATGATGGGCATGATGTATGTTGCGTCAAGGACAGTTTGACAGGGTGCGACACCGCGCGTGGATGAGAGCCCTGGCAAGCTGGCTGGTTTCGAGAGCCTGATGAATTCGAAGCCACCCCGGAGGACGAAAGGCGCTGCCTACCGTGCCGTTTATTTGCGGTGCTGTCAACCCCTGGTGGCTTCGGCTGACGTCCCTGGCGCCGAAGGCGCCAAACCAAGTGTGAAGACACGAGACGACCCCGCCGCCTTGGAAGGCCTGGTCTAGTGGTCCTCCTCAAGCGACTCTGGCCCTGAGATCTCGTGCCCTTTCCGCAGAGCAGGCACTGGATAACAAAATCCCTCATTTATGGGCTGTCTGAGACAGTCTCGCGGTGGCTGGCCCGTTTGGCGTGCTAACCCCAGTGACGCTGGGTCTGAAATCTGGTGCGCTGCACTTGCTCTTGCCACCAGGTACTCGCTGGCTGGGGCAAAAGGTTTGACAAGAGAAGTACGGGCGACCTCCCGGGACACGGCGATGGCGAGGACTCTCCAGATGATACCAAGCGAGGAATTCAAAATGGTAGAGTCGGCTTTCGTCGCGACGGCTCAGCTCCTGGTTGAAGACGAAGCCCAGATTGTCGACATCGCGGCACGTCGCAACCATGGCCGATCTTCAGCCCAGCGGGCGGAACTAGAGAGTGCCCTTGTGCTTCTCATCAAAGTCATTAGAGAGCATGACCCAATTGCTTTACCTGATGGATGGAGAACCGCGCGCAAACGATCATCGTGGTTTTCGTCTCTCGTCCCATCTGTTTTTCGTGGGCTTCCTAGAGACACCGAGGCTGGCTCTTCTCCCTTCGGAGAAGCCAATGAAGAGGGCAACGCCAAATAGGAAATCGATACAGCGTGAAATAGAGGAAGGGGAGGAAGAGGTCTGCCAGGAGAAGCGGAGAGAGCTGGCGGTACCTACCTTCGGTGTTCCACTCCGAGGCAGTTGATGCCTGCCTCAAGAAGGAGGCTCGACTATCATCACCGTTATTAAAGCTTGAAAGGTAGCCAGGAACAAAAGTTACGGGACATTTCATGGAGAAAGCAAGGCCACATAAGATGCGCGATCGAGTGCGTGTGGTGATATGTCTCCGTGTGTTGAGCAAGTGACTAAATCGGGGTAGGGCGTGAGAAGATGTGCAAAGTCGGGTTGAAGGCGGATGGACTCTTCCGTCTCTGAGCTGCACATCTTCGGGTCAGTGGACGGAGGTTGCAGAACAGCAGCTGCAAGCAGAGGAGGGCAGAGGAGCCAAGTTTAGCTGCCTTCCCCCTTCCTTCGATATCTCATACCTTCCACTGTGACCTTGACGATGACCTCCACCATCCGCGCTTACCGCGACAACGCTGGAAGACGAGACTGTCCTCGGCCAACGCGGGTCGTTATTTGGATGTGTAGGCATTCCGACCGCACCGAGCTTTCCCTTCTGTCCTGGGTAGCCGGTTTATGCTGCCATACTGGTTGCAGGAGTATGTGCTCTAGGTTTGGATCCGTAGGGGAAGGGGAGGCAAGGAATACCTTTAGACTCGGCATGTCGATGAAAGGAATGAACGGGTCCGAGGTTGGGTGAGGACAGGGCATGAACATAGGACAAACGATCAAGAACTGAGCAGACAAGAAGGTCGAATGGATGAATGAGGTCATAATTATCATGGATACTCTGCTGTGGGATAAAGGAAATGCCTCTGTACACAAGACGCCCGTCCAACTGAAACCTAAACCGTTGCTCATCTTATCCTCTTCGCCAACGTAAAATGACATGACTTTTTTCATCGTAAAATCGTTAAAGGATGAGCGTGAATGGCGATACTTCGTACGCACCGCTGTGCTGCAAGGGAGAAAAAAAAGGAGAAAAAGCAAAATCGCATGGTAGAATGGGAAAAGTAAATCATCAGCAGACCTCTGCTCTCTGAAATCGTCTTTCTTCGGCACGTCCATGCTCCTCCTCTTGCACGCTGAAATGCTGCCGTCCTATGATATGACGCTCACATGCCAAAGCAACACACATGTGTACGGTTTTTCCAGCTGGCAGTCTACCGCGGTCCTCAGATATAATACGGACCGGTTTGCAAATGAAACGTATCCTCGTCGGGGTATCCAGGCTGAAGCAGCCAAGCCATGGGCAAAGCAGAAGTCCAGGCTGCTGCAATGTTTCCGCCGTCTATGCGATGAAAATGCACGTGGTCGCTTGTCTCCAAATAGTTCAAGAGGCGTATGGGAGAGCGGTTGGCAAAATGTCGCAGCAAGGGGAAATATATGCATGGAACAGATGGAGCCGATGAATGTCATCGCTTAGTACCTCCGCGGACGATCGTAGATCACCTCCCTCTCCACTACCCTCTCGCGCTCGTCGTCCCACTTCTCACGGCGGGGTCGGTGGCGACGCTCACGCTCCCACTCGTCGCGGATCTCGCGCTCGTACTGGATCTCTCGGATGCGTTCCTTTCTGCGTGCACGGATGCGGTCCGAGATCTCAACCAGCTCAAGGACATCCTCCTGTGTAACGACCATTGTCAGTAAACACTCCCATGCAGTCCTTCGGAAAAAAGAGGCCCAAACTCACGTATTTTAGATACTGCATGACGTAGAAGAACAGTTCAGTTTCCTCGTACTCGTAGCCGCACTCCTCGATGGCCTCCCGTATAACCAGGTCCTTGGTGACCTCCGTCCACATATCCTTGGGCCTCGGCAGCGGCGCAGGAGCAGGAGGCGGCAAGCTGGGCCGCAGACTGATACGCCTGTCGGTGACTTTCTCGACCTCGACATCCCGCTCGCGCTCCTTGTCGTAAATCTGGACGCTGAGACGATCACGCTCGCCGCGAGGAGGCGGATAATCACGTTCGGCGCTAATGGTTGTGGTGGAAGACGAGGTGGGCGGCGAGGCAGGCACAAGAGCACCCTCGCTTGCACGCTCGGAGATGAACTTGGCCTTGCGAGCACCGCTGTACCGTTCCCATACCACCTCAGCGGCACCGCCACCAGCACCGTCCATGCGGACCTTCTCGGTGCCCGGTGGCACATCAACGACAGTCCAATCCTTGGTGCGTCCTCCCCAGGCCTCACCCATCCCGCCACGGGAGTCGATCCTTCCCGTAATTCGCTCAGCCTCATGCTCATACTCTGGTGCCGCAGAGTGAGACCTTGGTTGGGCGGACGAGCTACGGTGCTCATGCTCGATATCTACTTTCAGCTTGTCGCGGCCGGAAGAGACGATCACTTCATCATCGTGATAGTATGTCCGGTTACGTGGCGGTGGTCGTTCACGAGATGCGGAACGGGGACGTGCTCGAGAATGGGATCGAGTCTTGGTAATGTCAATCTCCGTCTCGTCGCGTCTGTGGTAGATGTCGATGTCCGTCTCTCGCTTCTCGGTCTTACGAGGAGGAGGCGGTGGAGAAGGTGAGCGTGCTTGGATCAAGCCTGTGTTCATGTAAAGTCAGCAATTGAGATCTCCTGTAAAGCAGAATCAGACAGCAGGGAGTTTCTGGTCATCTCGGAGGGCCCCCCGCCCCCGGGGGGGGGGGTCCATAAGTTGACTCACCATGATCGATGTCTCGGTAGTGCGTGATGACCTCCCTCTCAATGGTAGGACCCCGGATAACAGGCGGAGGCGAAGGGGGAGGAGGCGGCGGCGAGGGGCTGGGTGTGGGCTCACGCGGTCGCTCACGCTCGATGATCCTGAGCCTACTCCTCTCGATCTCTGGTGCTGGAGAAGGCGACCTCTCCCTCTCCCGCTCGACAACCCGCGTACGGATGCGCTCCATAGCAGGCGGAGGACTCGGCGAGCGTTCGGGCCGCTCGATAAAGCGCGTGCCGAGCCGCACGCGGTCCAGGGCAGGTCCACGGCTGGGGCTTCGTACCCGCTCCCGGGAGTGATCCACAATTCGTGTGCGGATCTCCTCGCGCTCCCGGACCTCAGGTGGCGGCGGAGGTGGGCCGGGGCTCACACTCCTCGCTCTCGTCTTGGTAACAATGCGCTCTCTGACCACTGGTGACGGGGACCGTGGTCGTGGTCTCGCCCGCTCGACTGTCTCGACATCGCGTTGGCGTAGGACGAGGGGACCAGCTTCTGACCGCCGAGCCTCTTCTCGCATGAATTGCGGTACTCTGGACTCCCGCTCCGTCACCTCTTCACGTTCACGGACAGCTACGTCCGGTGCGCTGCGGCGGGATATGGGCATGGGCATCGGGCTGGGACTGTGTGCCCGCCTTTCTTCCCGACGTTCGTAGATGATCTCCTCATCACGCGGCGGGGGCGGCCGCCTTTCTTCCCGACGTTCGTAGATGATTTCCTCATCACGCGGCGGGGGCGGCCGCCTGGGCGGAGGGGCTCTTCTTGGTGGCTCGTCGTCCTCATAGTAGACATCCCGCTCTTCGTAGCGGCGATATGTCTCGGGCATTGTGGGCGTTGAGTGGCTTTTTGGTGTTTGGCTGCTTGGATTCGGAGTCGGGAGATCGACGGCGGTCGGACGGGTTTGGGTTTGGGTTCGGGTGGTGGTTGGGGCGACCTCAGCGCTTGGCCTGGAAGAACGTCAGTCCCCTGTCTAGGGGGGGAGGGGTAGACGGTGTGGTCTTGCGTTGGTCACCTGTCTGGGAAAGAAGTTATCGGACGGCGAGGAGAGAGTCGAAGTGAGGTCAAGGTTAGGTCAAGCTCAGGTCGGGTCCGGGCAGGGCATGAAAGGGTCTTCAATAGCGGTCGCCAGGCGTGGCGGGTGCAGGTGCAGGTGCTACCGTGGTAGATGTAAAGGAGTAGCGCAGGACTAGTGCCGATGGCCAGCGGGATAACGTCGGTCTCCCGAACGAGTCTTCCTGGTCGGCCTTGGCCGCGGGCTGCTCCCGTTGGTCTGGTGGTGGTGTGGTGAAGCTGACCAGTCTGTGTCGGTCAGACCTGGTGGTGTTGACCAAGAGTTGGGCGCAGGCCAAGGTGGGGTTGCGTGGTATTGATTGCTTTTCCCCCGCTGGCGGATGAGCTGTTCAGCGGTGATGTACGACAACGGACGAGGATGAGAAGAACATGTCCCGCCAGGCCGCTAGACCACTGCGAATTGCCGATGCAGGGAAAAAAGGAAGACAGAAAAGAAGAGGGTCAACAGTCGGTGCAGAAGAGAAGGAAGACTAACAAGTGATGATCCAGGGGAGGGTTCGAGCCAACCTTGTTCAGTCGACCTTGCTGAGTCGACCTTGCTGAGTCGACCTTGGGCTCTGGCAGGTCTTGTGTCCGTGGAGAGTTTCAGGCCGGGTCTGACAGCTGACAGGAAGAGGCCGGCGTTGCTTGGTGTTTGGCCTGTATCACCGCCGCTCGTCTGGGTTGCTTCTTTTCCTGGTCGGGCCCGTTCTCAGGCTGAGGCTGAAGTGTATTGTATTGTATTGAGTTGTACTTGAATTGTACTGTCGTATCCAATTTGTGCCGTAGTGCAAACACTTGGAGCGATAGACCACAGCCCGTCGTCTCCTGGGCGACTCGGACAGAGAGAATGGAAAAGTTGTTGATGGCATGTGTGCTGCAGTGCAAGCTGAGGTGAAGAAGGATGATCTCATATGAGGAAGAACCTACCTGCCTACCTGCCTACCTGCCTACCTAGTCTGCTAGTCTCTCACCTGGCGGCGGGGGAGGGGGTTGAGCCCACTCCAGTCTTGCCCGTAAGTGGGCAAGTATCCGGAAGCAACCTTGGAACGCAGGAAACGTCGTCATCCTACATAAACGCGCTGGACGGCTGCTAGACCGTGGTCGGTGGGCCGGGACGGTGTTATTCATGTCACTCAGTAGTCAGTCAGTCAGTCAGTCACTCAGTCACTCAGTCACTCAGTCACCAGCCATGCCAGACCTCGTTGCTCTCTCGATCCGATGTCTCCTGCATAAGCAAGCTTTTCCGGCGGGACGGCAGTAGCGTTCCATCGTCCGTGGTGAAGTTGAACTGTCCCCCTACATGGATCTGCCCAGCTACAGGCAAACGGGGAGCCAGACTGACAGCCCAACTGCCCAATCGCCGCCGCAGCACATGCGCACTTGATCGCTGTCAGGGTGTGTGTGAAGATGCTGCAGATGATCTCCCGTGGGAGCTGACCCGAGATCCGCTGGCAGCAACTGGCAAACTGAGTTTGTGGCTGGCAGCGCTATGCTTGGGACAAATCTTGGGCAACGGTGTGTGGTGTGTGGTGTGTGGTGTGTGCCATGACACGCAGTAAATCCTCATGCTGCTTAAAACGGAATCTCTGTTGCGTTTCAAGTGCTCGCGGAGAACAAGAACGGGGCCTTGTTTCTATCTTGGATTGCAGGAGGATTCCGGCAGCCGACTGTGAAGGCCTGCCAGCCCTGCCAGCCTGCATGGCCCCGTCGTCACAGATCCGTCGTCACAGATCCGACGTCACTCATGTGCATACTATGTGGAGCTGAGTGACAGCCCACATTTCTTTTCACGTACACAGCCAACGAGCGGACAGTGCTTGACTTGCTCACATGCGCTGCCGACATGCTCGTCTTTTTTCGTCTTTGCCTCGTGGGAGCCTTGCAAACCAGTGGGCACTCGCCAGTCTGACTGTTCTGTACCGTACTGTACCGTACTGTGCCGTACTGTGCCGTACTATCCCGTACCGTACCGGTACAGCTCGCAGCACAGCCTGCGATCCGGCTGTGACTCCCCTGATCTTTGCAAATGGCATCATGCCCTCCTCGATCCCGTCGAGGAGGCTCTGCCGAATTGGACACTGGGCAAGCTTGACAGACATCTGCGGCGCATTCCCTGCCTTCGAAAAGCCCACATGCATCACTGACGCAATCTCATGCAGCTTGTTTCCGGAGAGGGTGACGGATGGCTGGCTGTGTGCTGGCTGGGTGCTTTGGCAGGCCAAAAAAAGCTCCACTGTGCAACCCTCGTTGGTCGACAAACTCTGGTTCTGGGAGCAACAATAACATGGCGGGACCCAAAGCTTCTTCGTGTTTCGAAGATCGATTTTGACGTGAAGTCGGCGCCGAGGTGTCAAGCCTTTGCTGAGCGGCGGCCCTTCCCTCTCGCCTTTCTTCTGGGGGAAAAAAGGGAGGGAGGGGGAGGCATTTTTGATGTTTGTTCGAATGTCGAAACTTCTTGTTCGGTTGCTTCGTATAATTTCCAATCCCCTCCTCCTCTGCCTCCCACTTCCTTTGCCCCTCCCGTCTCTCTGCTCACACTCGCCTGGTTGATACCCAAGTCGGGTGGCGCAGACTACGTTATCCGACACCGGCTTTGTAACACCAATGGAGTCTAAGTAAGCTTCGACATTCCCGTGCTTCAGAGGAACAGGGAGGATTGCACATTCCAGGATTTTAGTCAGGCAGGCAGGCAATCAGGTTCTCGAAGGCGAAGCGCAGGATCACGAACGTGGAAGAGGTCGTGGCTGGAAGAATGAGCGAGCAAATGCTATCAAGGCGACATGAACGGGCGCAAAGACGAGTAATTTACAAGTCATCTGCGATGGTCTGCTGCCGAGTTCCGGAGGTTCATCAAGCTTGGGAACATTGCTGACACGAGTGTTTGGTGGCCTCTCTTCTTGACGGTGCACCGGCCCTGCCTGCCCGCTTTTGAGAGTGGTCCGTACAGTCTTGGGTGGACCGGCCCTGTCTGCCCGCTTTTGGGAGTGGTCCGTGCAGTCTTGGGTGGAATCGACCTACAGCCCGAGGCAGGTACACTAGCATGTTTCGATGTGGATTTACCAATACATAGACAACTACCACGGCGAGGTAGCAAGTAGAAATTCAAAACAACAATCCCTGTTCGACTCCACCTTGCCTGCCTGCACTCCCGCACTCCACGGCCCTGACGGGGAAGGTACCGCCCAGGAGTGTAAAACGAGCAGTACTGGAGTAGGTACTACCTACCTAACCTACCTGAGTACACTGCAGTACCTGTAGTTGAACCAAAGCAGCCGCGTCTGGCCTTCACGCGCGTTACATTGCCCTCTTCCACTCTGACCTCGACGCCACCCAAAATCTTTCCATCATCAGCGCCTCTCTCACTTCACTACGGACGGTCTCGTTGATTTTGTTCGACCCCCAACCAACAATGACCTAAAGGACTCGGTACTAGACAGCCTGGTTGCCGCACAACACCGGCAATCACTGTGCACCTGAGTGACAGAGCCTTACCCAGCAACTGATTACGTCCAGCCCGAGCTTCGAGGCAGCGTGTGCGACGTCAAAATGGCCTCCTCGGCTACTGACGCTTTCGCCCACCTTCCATCCGTTGACGATGTCCGCGATGAAATCCAGATCCAGAATACCATCCTTCTCTCTTTGGAAGACGGCCCCCAAGACAGCGACACTCCCACTCAGATTCGCGACGCTCGACAGGCCCTCAAGACCCTGCGCCAGCTTCTCAAGACACGCGAGGCACAAGCAAATGGTATCATCAACACCCGTTCCGCCGCGTCTCCATCCAAGCCCACTGACAAGGCTGTAGCCCCGAAGTATCCCTCGAGCTCGAAGCCCGCCATGAACCCTCGCGACAGCTCCGCTGCAAGCGGAAGTGGAAGCGGTCGCAGTAGCCACTCCACACCTGCGAGTGCCGATACCTGCGGTGCTTCCTCATCGGCTTTTGCCCAACGGAAGCGTCGATTCCCTTCCCACCTCGACGATGACGATAGCACAGGCTCTCGAAACAAGTCTCACAGAACCACCCCGAGCCCTTCCGAGACGGGCATTACCACCCCCTCCAACGACGACTTCTGGCGCGACAGTTTCATCCCCGATGACGCTCTGATAGACTTGACCGGTGATGAGGATGACGTTCGAGACGCGATCCAACGTCAACGGGACTATTTCAACCGTCTCGAACAGCAGAAGGAGGACGAGAAGCTGGCCCAGTCTCTCAACGACCACGGAACTCCGCCTGGTCTCCAGCCTACTTTTACTGCCCCTCGCTCCAACGGGCCCACTGCCTTCGATAGGATCCTAGGTTGTCCATCGCAGTCAGCAGCAGCACTACCACCAGCAGCTTCCACATTGCCACAAGGAAATGCGTTTGCGAGTCCTTCGAATCCCTCCCGGCCAAACAACTACAACATGCCCGGCTCATTCAACGTGGACGGAGAAGAAGATGACAACGACATGGATCTGCAAGATTTTGATTTCGAGCTCGGCCCTTTCGACCCTTCACAAGCCAGCAACGTTCCTTACAACACCTTGCCGTCGGGTGTCATGCCATCGGGTAACTTGGGACTCGACCCGTGGAGTAACTTTTCGTCAGCTGGTTTCTCCTCGTCTCCTTGCCAATTGCAACAAGCATCCTTTCCCCAGTTCCCTACTCATGCCCCGAATGTACCAGCGGCAGAGTTGGCGCGACGAGCGGCCCTCACCCGTCAGGAAGGCTATGGATCTTTCAATGGTGCCGGTCTGCCCGGCTTCGGCACTAACAATGCCCTCCCGGGCTCTGCTTTTGGCTCTTTCTCTCCCTCTCCCTCCAGCTCGTTTGGCCCTCGACCCGGAATGTTGAACTCGGGTCTGTACGATCCGTTCCAGGGCTTGGGCAGCTTCCCAAACCTGGTACCTCAGGCTCCTGGCGGCGGTCTTTCTAGTATCATCAGCCAGACCAACAACATCGACTGGGCTAAGAATCTCGACGCTTTGGGCAGGCCACTCAATGATCGCCTTAGAAGCTACTACGAAGACCTGCATGACGACCCCCGGAAGACGGAGGAAGAAATCAAGGAGCTCCTGGCGAACATCCGGCCCGATGAGGAAATTCCAGAAGAGGATCGCGTTGGCACCCCTGATGCTCTTCGATACCCATTGTACCCACATCAGCAACTCGCACTGAAGTGGATGACGACCAGTGAGGAGAAGAAGAACAAGGGTGGTATTCTTGCCGACGACATGGGTCTCGGCAAGACGATCTCTACTCTGGCCCTGATGATGAGCCGACAGTCGTCTGATAGGATCAAGACGAACCTTATTGTCGGGCCTGTTGCCCTGGTAAAGCAGTGGGAGACAGAGATTGTGAAGAAGGTGAAACGCACTCACAGGTTGAGCGTCTTCATGCTACACAGCAGGAACGCCTCATACGAGGACTTGCGCAGATACGATGTGGTTTTGACCACGTACGGCAAGCTCAGTTTCGAGGAGAAACGCTATCAGAAGGTGAGTGGAATCGAATATTTCCCAAGAATTCGCCTCGGCTTGCAGTTGTTTTCACTCTTCCCTCCTACCCTTCCTCCTCTTAACCTCCCAATCTCATATCCTGCCCCCTTGTATCCTTTTGCCCCCCAATCTGACTGAACAATATTCTAGTGGACTGAGCAGCACCCTGGCGCTGACCCTGCCGAGGACCGGGAGCTAGCGCGGAGTTGCCCATTATTGCACCCCAAGTCCAAGTTCTACAGGGTGATCCTCGATGAAGCTCAGTGCATCAAGAACGTCAACACCTACCAGGCGAAGGGAGCATGCAGGTTGAATGCCACTCATCGGTGGTGCTTAACGGGAACGCCTATGATGAACGGTATTCATGAACTTTACTCCTTGATCAAGTTCCTCAGGATCGCTCCGTATAACAACCAGAAGGAGTTTACCAAGATGTTTGGCTGCTTCTCGCGATCTGGGAAAGCTCGGTCTGCTTCAGAACACACCCGAACGAGAGCCATGAATGCTCTGCGGGCCCTGCTGAGAGCAATCATGCTTCGCCGAATGAAGACATCCAAACTCGACGGCAAACCTCTGCTCAACCTACCTCCGAAGACGGAGGAAGTCGCGCACGTCGTCTTCGACGAGGACGAGCGGAGCTTCTACGCCAATCTAGAAAGCAATACTAGAAGCACATTCAACAAGTATTTGCGCGCTGGCACGGTGGGCAAGAATTATTCCAATGTTCTTGTCCTGCTCCTCCGTTTGCGCCAAGCTTGTTGCCACCCGCACCTCAACTTGGATGTCGAGTACGTCGGCAACAACGAGATATCTGAAGAGAATATGAATGCCTTGGCACAGACGCTCTCCCCAGAGGTGGTTGCTCGTCTCAGAGCAGCGAATGAGGAGGGTTTCAGCTGCCCTATCTGTCTCGACGCGGTTATTGACCCTACGATCGTCCTCCCATGCGGTCACAACAGCTGTACCGAGTGCTTCTCAACGCTCGTTGCAGGGGCTGCGGAGAGAAATCTTCGAGACGGTGATGAGGGCAACGGCTTGAAGTGCCCTGAATGTAAGCAGGATCCCCTTGCATTCTCTCGTTTCCGATATGTGCTCTGTTGGTTTCAATTGTGACTGATCGTGTATCATCTAGGTCGTGGTCCGATCAATCCGAAGAGCGTCATCAATTTGAGCGCCTTCAAGGCCGTCCACATGCCTGAGCTCACCGCCGTCAATGAGAACGAGGCTGGAATGGACTCGGAAACCGAGACGGCAACTGACGACGACTCCGATGATTCGGATTCGGATTCGGACTCAGACGACGAAAAGGCTGATGATGTCGATCGCAACGGAAATCTCAAGGACTTCATCGTTAATGACGAGGAGGAGGAGGAAGTGTCCAACGCCAAGGACGAGGATGACGAACTCGTCGTCGCTCGATCATCGACTGCTGCATCTAAGAAGGACAAGAAGGGCAAGTCCAAAGACAAAAAGAAGAGTAAGGGCAAGCGCAAGGCGAAGAAGGAAGAAGTCAAGCCCCACATGCTCAAGACTTTGCGCACTGATGCCAAGAAGAACAAGGCCGAGTACAAGCGCTACATGAATTACCTGAAGAAGAATTGGCTGCCATCAGCAAAGGTCTCGGAATGCTGTCGGATCCTTTCAAGTATCCAGGAGAGCGGGGACAAGACCATCGTCTTCTCGCAATTCACCTTCCTCCTGGACCTGCTCGAGATCCCGGTCAAGTTTGAACTCGGCCTCAAGTACTGCCGATATGATGGAGGTATGTCGCGTCCACAGCGAGACGCTGCAGCCCAGGACTTCCAAGACTCTACCTCCGAGACCAAGATCATGCTAGTGTCTTTGAAGGCGGGCAACGCTGGTCTCAACCTTACTGCCGCCAACCACGTCATCATCATGGATCCATTCTGGAACCCGTACATTGAGATGCAAGCCGTCGATCGCGCCCACCGTATTGGACAGCAGAAGCCTGTCAAAGTCCACCGTCTCCTTGTCGAGGAGACTGTCGAGGATCGCATTGTTGCTCTCCAGGAGCAGAAGCGGCAGTTTGTTGACGCTGCTCTCGACGAGGGCGAGTCCAAGCAGTTGGGCAGACTCTCTCTCCAGGATCTGCAGTACCTCTTCAACGGCAGCAGAGACTAGGTGGATAACGACGGAGAATAGGAAGACATTGATCCGATCACATCAGGATCACACGAAGCCACGTCCATCACGTTCTCTCGGTCCACGCACACAGGATCACCTCTACTGTAACAGTCTTGCAAAACTCTGTTGGATCATTAATACGTCTCGCCATATATTATTTTCGCTGTTAAGGGGGAGTTGGTGGGGCTTTTTTCCCCAGTCTACAAGATGTGGTCACCCTCTACTTTCTCTTTCCTCATCTTTTTCTTTGGGGGTTCGGATCATTGGGAGAGGGGGGTTTGCTCCACAGCAAAACACGACATGATATCCAGGGCTTCTATCTTACGACACGGTGGCAGGTCTGAATGAAATTGATTCTTCATGCTGGGTGGAACTCTGGTTTGATGAGGACGGCGTTTGCGGATGAGATTTGGTCGGCGTTCTATGAGTGTCCCGGAGCTTAAGAGGAATACGAATAAACTCTCTTGACAGTATTGTTTGACGTGATTCCAGTGGGTGCGATTCACTGCTCCTGAGCAGAGGATGATATCTCCTGCCCGCTTCCTTTGAAGATCTGAGTTGCCACCTCGATCATATTTTGCTCCAAGACAAGTAGCATGGGGCGTTACTGGAACTACTCCTTCCAGACGTTTCCGGTTTACTGGAGATTCGTATCACCGACGTTAGTAGATACCAATGAAACGTTATGCATGAGCCAAAGCTGTCTCCACGCCTTGATCAACATCCTCGTGTCCAGCAAGAAAATCCAATAAGAAGCCCCACCCTTTCCCACATGCATACATACATACACCTTGCCAACATCTATGCTCAAAGCACCTGTTTTTTTCGACATTCTCACCCATCGGATTTCTTTTTGGGTGGGGTGAGGGGAGGTTTCTTTCTTTTTTGATCTGCCAGTTTTCTCTCCCTTCTATTTTTACGTTGGGGGTTTCTCTACCTTCCTCTCGGGGAAGCCAATCCATTGAATCTTTTTTTTTCTTCGCGATGAAAGAGGGGGGAAGAACGTGGTCACAGTGGATGGAGCTCCGGATCACGCTTGGCAAAGCAGTTGGGCACACTCGGGACGGACGAGTACGGAATACTGAAGTGCCAACTTGATTACCATAATAAAGAACGCTCCATATGCAGATAGAGTAATGACAGATGGACCCCCTCCCCCGTATCCAGCCCCAACGCCGAGCGACCCCATCCAGCGGTGGAAACCCTTGAGCAGCTTATACAGAAAAGAAGACACAAGGGGAAGGCAAATCGGCTCGCTTCTCAGCTGCCCTGAGCTTCCTCACCCGGCCCATCACCCTTGATCTTCCCCCACGTCTCCCCCGCCTTGTCCGTCGTCCAGCTCCACGCCTTACCAAACTCGTCCTTCGCCCAATCCCACCAGCCCTTGGCGGCCTTGAGCAGCTCCTCGTCGCTTTCCTCCTCGAGGCCGGGCTCTTTGGGCAGGTCGATGCCGATCGCGCCGGATGTGTCGCCGGTAAAGACGGGGTCGACGCCGAGAGATTTGGCTGGTGTGGGCGCGGGCGCGGGCGTAGGAGTCGGTGTCGGCGTCGGTGTGGACGTGACGGTGTAGCTGGTCACGGGGTCGGAGGGGACTTCGATGGCGGGCTCTTCGTCGTGCAGGCCGACTGGGTTCAGTGGAAGACGCAGGGTGCCGTTGTTGGGCGCAGGGTTGAGGCCAATCGAGTCGCAGAGGATGTTGTAGACCTCGATATTTTCTGTCGGTCTTGTTAGCATACATCGAGGTAACGATGACCTTTTCTTAACATGACTTACGGAATGGCTCGATTTTGCTGCCCGGCTGGTGAGGGAAAGCAGGGCCACGGGCGATGAATATCGCGCGCATCAGGGGGTGTTCGTGGTCGTAACCGTGCAAGCCGCGAGGGCGATAGGCGAGGTTGTTCGCCTTGGCCGCCTCGATGTCGAACTCCTCCTTGTTCACGATCGCCCAGCCGGTCTTGGGGATGATCCAGAGCGGCGCGATACGGTCGTTCTTGGAGAAGTGGTAGCGCTCAGGCATATTCTCATCACGCAGGTAGACGTCGAAATTCGGGTTGGTGTTGGACTTCTCCAGCAGTCCTTGGTACATATTGTCCAAGTCCGCCGGGGTTTTTGGCCGGAGGCCGACTAAGGGCCAGCCGTCGATGTGCTCGACCTTGCTCAGGTCCACGAGGTCTTCCATTTGGATCATCCGGGAGATGTCAGTGGTAGCCATGCCGTGGTCTGACACGACAATCACGTTGACAATGTCCGTCAGATTTCGTGCCTCTAAGCCAATGAAGATGTCGTCGAGCATCTTGTCGGCATCTTGTATGGTGCTGCGGATCTCCGTGCTATTGGGACCGAACTTGTGGCCGTCAGAATCCACGTTAGGCACATAGGCCGCGATGAGCTGCGGTCTCATATCTTGTGTCTTGGCCTCTGGATCCTCCATGCCTGGTCGGTCGAGGAACTCGAATATCCTAGAGACTTTGTCGGAAAGCTTATCCTTGCCGTTAAACTTGTCGATGAAAGCAGGCTCGACACCGCCGAGATGAGCCTCACTGCCAGGCCACATATGAATAGCGGTTCTGAAGCCATGCTTCTCTGCCGTCACCCAGAAGGGTTCGCCATTCCACCATTTCGGCTGCATGCTGACGTCCGTGTCTGTATAAAAGAACTCTTCCTGCGTTTTCGGGTCCCAGAAGCTGTTCCCAACAATTCCGTGGGCTTCCGGATACAGACCAGTGGCCAAAGTGAAGTGGTTCTGGATGTGGGTCAGTAGGCGTTCCATCTGAAACCCGTCGCGGGATTACTCACAGGAAATGTGACGCTCGGAAAGGACGGGTTCATGTACAGTGGCGAGACGCCCTCTTTCACGAAGGCGTTCAGCCTTGGGGTGATCCCTCGCTGGAGGAAGTCTGCCCTGAATCCATCCAAGCTGATAATGAGCGTCGTTGGTGCAAACAGCGCCGTGCCGTTGCTGACCAGGGTTTGCGCTTTGAAAGTCGCAGTCTTCACAGACATTCTCCACGCCACAATAGCCAGTACCGCGAACGCCAACGCGATCGATACGTATATGAAAATCCATCGCCATCGGTCTCTTCTCCGCTGCCTCTTCGCGTCCGCTAGATGTCGTAGCCCGCGTCGATCAAGCTCGTCGCTATACTCTCGGTCGCTGCTGCCGGTTGAACTGCCGTCTTTCATGCCGCCCTCCTCCATCTCGAACATCAACTCGCCATCCTCCCCTTCTTGCGCTTTTTCCAGCAGCCTGTCTTTCTTCTCCCTCCTCCGTTGCCGCCTCTGTTTCCTTGCCTGCCCTCGTAGATCCTCCGTCGACTCTTGGCCCGGCTTGTCGGCTGGACTCCGTGAGCGGCTCCCATCGCTCCGTGATCTTGAGAACAATCGGATGGGTGTCTTTAGCGACAGACCCGTCCCTCTCCGCTGGATCGAACCCCTGCGCTCGCGCTCCTGGAGTCGACGCGCCTCGATGACCAGCTGATCCATCTCCTCCTCTTCCAGCAGCACTATCCTGTCGTGGGCGCGCAGCTCACGGCTGTTCCGTGCCCTCGCCTGGCGCTCGTCATCGTCGCTGTCGGAGTCCTGATCGCTCCGGATCGAGGAGGCGTCGGGGTCGTAGCTCTTGGCGGACAGCAGTGAGCTGTTGGGGGACTTCGGCCGGTTGATGGGCTTGAGCAGAGGCATTTTGGGATAACGTTGGTTCTGGCGTGGCTTGCGCCAGCAGCTGGAGAGAAGAATTAGAAGAGAAATGTGTGATACATTGACAATCGAGTGTTGTTGCAACAACAATTCGTATTCAGGGGGCCATAGCGAGATACGTTCCAATTTGCGACGCTGGATGCATTACTGCGGTGGGTCTGATTAGCATGTGATTGGATATCTTTTTGCAGACCCTTTTCATCGGTCTCGACCCCTTTGATCGGTCTCGACCCCCGGAACTGGAGACAAGTCCATCACGGAGAGAGAACCTACGCTGAGTAACGTAGAGCATCTAGAAAATCATCTCTGCCGTTTCTACCTACTGACGCCAGTTTCTATCAGTGACGCCCTCCAAGATATGGTGGCATTCGTTCAGTCAAAAATTTCTAAACCTGTATTTCATGTCAAGCCCAAGATCTGCTTGTCCTGTCGACCCTCGCGGCCTCCCCTACCGGAACGGATTCGCCCTTGCCCAGTCTTCAATGAAAGACTTGAACTCGTTCAAATACATCGAACGTCTCCTTTCATCAATCAAACTCCCAGTGCAAGTTCCGGGGTGTCTCAAATATGACGGTGTATTTCCCTTGGATCTTCATCAAACCTCAGAGACCAGATGAAAAGCCTGATGATGAGCATGAGAATGACGATACAGGCATTCAAATAAGTTAGTCAGAAGAGAATCACGGGTACCCAATGCATATTGTACAAGGTCCCGCCGTCTACGAAATAGTGGCAGGCTCCGCGACTTACTGATGAACCACGTTAGTCTTAAACTAAGTATATTAATAATATTTAAAGCTCAATAGCATTATAAGCTAGCGTCGACTAGCTTACAAAGCTCTCTTAATCTTATTATCATCTATCTACTCTAGTTTAAAGGCTATTATTTAGCTCTTTTACTATTAATAGTACTATATAATTTTAGATGCTAGGCTTTTAAGTATTCTCTCTTCTATAAAGGAAACTATTATAGCTTTTATAGCTATATTAACAGCTTTAAAAATATCAACTACTTAAGGCATCGTTACTAACAGCAAAATCGGTCTCACCGAGGACAGTATTGTTGTTACGCCAGCCGTCTAATTTCTCTGTTTATACCCCACCGTGCCTGCATCGCTCTTCCCACTACTATAGTACTACACCGGCCCAGAAATAGCTTATACATGGTACACGAGCTAGTAAGAGCGGAATCTTGGGATTGGAAGGATCACCATAAGCGCAAGACGGCCTTGGGATGGTTCAAGAGCCATTCTGACGACGGATCGATTATTAATTTCGGACGATCCTGCTTCCAATTCAGAATTCAGGAGTGAAGGGCATACATAGTCCAGGTAAAGGTTATGTCATTGAATTGGGGACCGGACGCCACGGATGGGTACAGTACACATACCACAATGTTATCAATAGTCTCGCATCATTGCTATGGTAGAATAATGCTGATTTCAGCGCCCCTAAGCCTCACCTCTAGTTCCTCTTCTGCGCTGTCTATCCGCTCGTCCACGTATTCATCCATCTCCGCCTTCGTAACGAAATCCAGGTCGCGGCTGTCAAGCGCGTCATTGATATACCCACCTAGGTCATCAAACAACTCATCGTAGAGTTCTGCACGCAGCTTATCGCGGAGTTCCTGAGAAAGCTCTTCACGCAATTCTTCAGGCAGCTCATTACGCAATTCATCGCACAGTTGCCCGCGCATCTCTTCGACCTGGGACTGAATGTCCTGCCCCGACTCGCTTTCTTCGCCGACACCTGCTGTTGCCGTCTTTGTAGGAGCAACCCGTGTCGCACCAGCCAGCCTTTTATCCGCCTTCTCCAGCACCTCCCTCATCTGTGCCTCTTGGGTGGTGAGCCTGGCACTGAGTTCCTGTAGCAGGGCCATCTGCTCTTCAACTATTTTCCCCAGCGGATTTGTCCCTGTCCTTGTCCTTATCCTTGCCTTCGCCGTTGCCAGCGCCCCCCGAGCCCTCGCCGGCGCTGTTGCCCGAACTGCCAATCCGCGGTCTCTTGCGGGAGGACGTCTCGCGCCGCGGCGGCGAGAGTTGCGAGCGGCGGGCCCGACGATGTGAGCAGGCCCTCGGTCGAGGCGGCTCTACACAGCGCCGAGAGCTGAAGGTCCGTAAGCTTGTCGCCGGAGAGATTTATACTGAGCGTCAGCTGTCTCGCGAGGTGCACGAAGCCACGCGCGGTGGCGTATTCCTCGCGTGTGGCGGTGAGGAGGGGCGAGGGGACGTCGGATGGGATGATTAGCGTAACAGGGATAGTGAGCTCGAGGAGGAGGTGGACTATCTCACGAGTCGAGAAGTTGTTTTGTGTATGCGTCAGGCGCTCTGGGAGGGCTGGGAGACGGGTGTATGACAGATGGTGGATGTGCGACGGGGAGATAAACAGGAAGAGGGTCGTAATCAAGGTGGTCGTGGGGATGCGCAGAGCAACAGGGGCTTGGAGTTTAATGAAGGCCGTGTTGGAGCGCTGGTCCAGGGGAGAGGGTGGTCTGCATCCGGAGCGAGCAGGACGCCGACTCGAGCTGAGGACGGTAGTCACGGTCGGCTTCGGATGAGTCGACTACGCATACCGTGCGGATGTTGAAGACGTTGGACGAGGATGAGGCGTCCATGTCTCGAGACCCTTTAGTCTGGGAGGCAGGCCAGTTCACGACAGGTTCTAGAAACGCGTCTGGGGATATTAGGAGAAAAAGCCCCTGCGTAGGACAAGCGTCCAGAAGACACGAGCATACACAGGATCCCACCCTCCCAGGCTTTCTAACAGCTGTCAGTGCCAAGACAGCAGCTCAGAGCAGCCTTGACTCCGGGTTGAAATACCGAGGCTGAATGACGTCGTCAAGGTCGAGGTCGAGGTCAAGAGTCAGCGGTATGGTGAGGTGAGGGGAGGCGAGGCAAAACGAAACGAGGTTAGAGCTGACTTTCGAGTTCCATCAAAAAGAGAAGAGATATAGCGTAGCTCCCGTCGTCATCTACATATCAACGATTCGAGCACCACCAAGTTGACGACCTGCCGCCGACAACCAAGTTCCCCCTGCCCTCAGGTCTCTCGAAGAGGAAGATGACTGCGTCTAACACAATGGTTGTGACAGACGAAGTTCCCCCTGCCCTCGTAGAGCCCAAAGAGGAAGATGACTGTGTTGCTTCCAAAGCCCAAGACCGCGAAAGAGCCTCGAGCCCACGACAGGGACAAAAGATGGCTCTGTTGCAGTGCTCAATGCTCTCGAGGGGTCCTGTAGCGTGGCGATGGGCTGACGGCAGGCTAGCGTCGCCCAGGTGCGTACCGCGGAGTGCAATGCGGTATCTTTTCACGATACAGTTGATATTGATGCGACAGGCAAAAATAACAAGAACTGATGCTTCGTACGGTGTATAGATGGTGTTGTGAGTGATAAGGAGGTCAAAGTTGAAGTACGATGACACGTCGGCAGCTGTCCGGCTTGGCAGCCAGGGTTATCTTGGCTACCCTAACCCTAACCGCAGCTCTTCGCTGTGCCAGGGGACAAATCCATCAGTCTGGGTCTACGTACCTTATGTGTTATTCAAATATGTATAACTACTGCAATCTAGATATGCTTAAGTAGGCATCCCCAACCTCTCTTTGCCACCGGAAATGTAGCGACTTCCCGCAAGTTGCGGCGAATCTTTCGGGCCTTTCTTTGTTGCAGTGCCCGGCCCGACGTCTGGCTTTAGCCTCCTTCCTCCACCCGTGGTCAATCCAGAACCTTAAGGGCGCCTGGCCAGTACCCACCAAGACAAGGTAGCCGTGCTGTCCTCATTTCTACAAATGTTCGCCGTCTACACAAGAACCAGTTCGCTATGTCTACTCTGCGCCAAAATGCCGCAGCCCAGAGTCCACCACCGCACCACTCCCCGTCCCCGATCGGGTGGCCGTCAACGCCTGCGCCTGCGCGTGCACGAACAACGCCGACGCGGGCCATTGGATCGGCAGCCTTTCCTCTGCCGTCGCGACGAGCCACCTGGTGCTCGAGGGTGGTGGCTGCTACACCGCAGCGGGCATGCAGGGATAGAATGTGCATGTTGGTCACCAGCCCGACCGAGGCCGTCGAGGCGTTCCTGGCCCTCCCAAGCCAAAGGCGTAGGACTGTCTCCCTTCGATTCATCATGATAGTTGTGGCAGGGGGCGTGGCAACACAATAACATTGCTGACTAGCACAAGTTGTCCGACCAATTCAACAACACCGACGCCAGAGAAGAGTTGATACAACCTTGGAAGGTGAAAGATGAGAGTCTATGTTCATATCCGAGTCCAAAAGCCCGATACCAAACTCCAGCCTCGCTGATGGTCCTGACCCTGAAGCCCATCTTAGGTGCCTCTCATACTCCCAAACGCCATGCCCAGCCTCATAAACCTTGTAGAACCCAACAACCCTCTATCCCCGGTCCTCTCAAAGCCCTTCCGTCTATCCAGTCCCATGCTCAACACCAAGCATAGTAATAATTGTCCTCCCACACCGTCTCGCCTGTCCCATGTCCACCCTTCCACCGGAAACACGGTATCGCCGTGTCCATCCTCTCATCAAAGATGACGTCGACCTCCCGTTCATGGAAATCGTGGAACCCCTTGATCCCTCTCGTCGTCGTCGCATCCGGGTTCCACACCAGCACCTTCTTCAGCCCCCACGCAGCGGCCTCCGCCGCCGCCGCCTGCAGCAGCTCGAGCACGTCCCAGGCCTTCTTGTCCTCACTCACTACGTATCCGGTCTTGGGGTCGGTCTCGAGCAAGACGAACCGCAGGATCTTGAGCTGCTTGGTCCGCCAGTCATGGTCCCAATACACCCAGCTGCGGCCGCTGTGCGCGATGGCGCCGCGGTGGGTGATGTGCTTGGCGAACATGACGCCGGTCATGAAGTCCTCCCGCGCGAGCTGCCAGGAGATCTGGGCGAAGTCGGGGGCGAAGGCGACGTGGGTCTTCTTGTGGTCGGCGGCGAGCCGCTGGAATTTGGCTTTCATCTGGGCGACGTCCTTGTCGCACAGGGCGGGGAGCTCGTCGAGGGTGAGGTAGCGTGTTCTCGATTTGGCGGGGAGCTGGAAGTTCTCCTCCGCGTGGAGGTGTATGGTTGCCTGCTCGGAGGGGAAGACGTCCCAGTTCAGGTTGGAGTAGTAGATCTTTCCGATGTCGCTGTACAGCGCGCTGCACTCGCTCTCCTCGTCCATCTGCTCTTGTAGCTTGCGCAGCATGTAGGCTGCCATGCCCAACCGGCGATACTTGGGATTAGTGTACACGCTGGCAATGGCGTAGCCCGTTGCCTCCACGAAGCCGTCGTTGACGCCCGTATGCTTCCCTGCGATGAAGACGGTTTTCTTGATGGACTCGCAGGAGGCGACGATGTGTGTGCCGTCGTCCTTATGGGCTAGGATCCAGTATATGCAGCGGCCGTCCCTGCAAAGGGCTTGTTGTGAAAGGTGTGTCTCCCGGTCCACGTAGGCGTCGAGCTCCATGGGGGCAGCCAAGGCTTCGCCGTTCAGACGCCATGCGAGCTTGCGGAGGGATTCGTCTGCGCGGGTGAAGACGACATCTTCGGTGGTGATATTATCGTATATGAAGGCGTCGCCCATTATGTAACGTCTGTAATAATATTCAGACGAACGACTTCGATATGAAGAAAGGACAATATTACGATGACGAGGAGGGCGATGTGGTTTGATGGCGGCGAGCCGCGCAGTAAGCGATTTTATATCGGCTAGGTCCCTTGCAGATGGTGGAAACCGGGAACACGAATAGAGACCCAGCTTATAAGCTCATGAAGCTATGTGGGCTGTCGGATGTCCTCGCTGAAATTCTATCTTATTTCCGCGAAGTTTCAACTTGGAGAGCTGTCGACTGGTACGTGCACTTGTATCTTCTCAGGGAATGTAAATAAATATTTGCAGGCAGAGGATCAAGAGACGATGCGTAGTGGCGAGGCGAGAAAAGTCGCCGATGTGATGTGTACGAAAGGCGATGCGCCCCTGGCTACTTTGTTGGATAGTTTCTGTTCACGTTTCTGTTCACGTTTCTGTTCACGTTTCTGTTCACTTCGAACGTTGAGGCTCAGCAACCTGCAGCAAGCGCGAACGGCGCCGAAAATGGATGTGGACGACGGGCATGTTCCGGTCGGGCGTCAAAGGAAGGCTTCCCGTTGGTGATGAATTTTTGTGAGAGCAGGGCAGCAATCACGAGATTCGTATATCACCCTCTGGCCGAATTTGATTTCCGGATCCGTGGCGAGATGACCGTGTTTTGGAGGACCCTGCAGCCGTATGATTCTCGTAGAGAACCGGACCCTGAAATAGCAGAACAAACTCGGGCCAACGCTTGTGGCCTGACCAGCTCTGGCAAGTCGATCTGCCAAAGATTGCTTTTCTCATCAAGATTATCAACATGTCTTTTAGACGCCTTGATGGATGGGGACAGTTGGTGCCCCAAGGCCAGCGCAAGTGTTTTGTAAATGCAGACTTTGCAGCACCCGTGGGTGATGGCCCAATTGCTCTTGTGGTCAGTATTCTGGATTCCGATGCCATGGTCGAGATGTCAATCATGGAGGGCTTGGGTTTATGCACGCAGGAGGTTCTAGGGTTGGACCGCAATTGACTGCAATTGACTGAGTGAGTACAGAAATTTAACCACTTTGGCAGCACTTCGAGTCCAAATCGGGGACTTCCAACATACGCCCGGTCAGACCCTAACCCTGGCCTCAAGTCAGGCCCCGCAGAAGTCCAGATCGCAAAGCGAACTAAATTCGGAACTCGGCGCACAAATTTTTCCATCGCCAAATTCAACCACGCTGGGATCCCACAAGCCCCGAAACCCACACCAGTCACGGGCAGTTCGCAGTTCGCCAGCCAGCCAGCTCGACTCAACTCCATCACGAAACTAACCTCTCCATCCTCGCCAGCAACAAAACTGTAAGCAGACACCATCACACCAGACCATCATCACCTTCCGTCCAGAGAACAGTCCTTCTAATCGACCCGCCCCCTTCATCAAACAGACCATCGCCAAAATGGGTGACATCAGCATCTCTGCTCCCGACTGGCGCCTCGTCCAGGTCGGCCGTGTCGTCGTCCTCCAGTCGGGCCCTGACGCCGGTCGCCTGGCTGCCATCGTTGAGGTCATCGACCACAAGCGCGTACGTTTCCGATCCCCTCGAGCTGGATGAGGCAGACGTGAAGAAGTGGGCCAGCCACGACGAGAACCCTCGGATGCACATGATCATTAACACGAGAATTGATACTACAGGCCCTCGTCGATGGTCCCTCCTCAGACTCCGCCCTCGCTGTCACCCGGCAAGCTGTCTCCTTCTCCCACGTTGTCCTGACCGATTTCGTCCTGTCCGGTCTGCCTCGCGGCACACGGACCGCCACCGTCAAGAAGTTCTGGCAGAAGGCCGAGATCGACCAGAAGTGGAAGGGCTCCAACTGGGCCAAGAAGCGAGACCAGAAGGCGAAGCGGTCGGGTCTGACCGACTTCGACCGCTTCAAGGTCATGCGCCTGAAGAAGCAGCGACGATTCGAGGAGCGCAAGGCTCTGGCCAAGGTCAAGGCCTCCGCATAAGCTCGCTGCCTTGTTCACGAGCACCGTACACGACGATCGAGGTCTTTCGAAATGACAACCGGCAAACGGCAGTTTTGGGGATTCCGCGTCAGCATGGTGCCAAGACCAAACAGGCGGGGCAGTAGGAATGGCAGGAGCAGTGGCAGCATGCATCTCTCATGCGTGTGTTACTTGCAGACTAGCCACGGGCTGGACGGTGGTGCATGGTGTTCTACTAGAGGGTGGCGGGTATTCTGGACGACACTGGCATGAACAATCAAATCACCAAGCAACACGACAGCATCTTCGTTCGGGGTCCGCTGGGCTAGGTTTTCTTTGCTTCGTTCACGGAACATATCACCTCCAAAAAGGCAAAGGTGGCCGGCGTCAAATGATAGGGAATTGAGAAGACCAAAAACAAATCAAGACCATCTGTCGAGGTCCTATAAACACTACAAGTGATACCAGTTTTTGAGTTGTAATGATATTTGTTGAAGACAGTCGATGGATCATGGGCATGAATGACTATGAGCTGCTTCAGCCAGATCTGTGTGCGAGTACCACCGTTCGCGCGGCTTGTCTGTCACCAAAACTGCATCATGATTCTTTTGGATTGCTCACTATCCGCCTCTCCATATGTCTGGAACTGTCTCGAAGACGCGTCCAGGCTCTTTATCGTACTGTTGCAAATGATGTGATGCTGCTGGGTCAGTCCTAAGGCCACCGGCAAAAGCAGTGGCTGAATCGGGCTTAGCGCATTGGCTGCCCGCCCAAACCCTAGGAATTTTGCTCCTGGTAGAGCTTGCAAACCACCATCAGTCCCAACGACGCATCGCCCTGTTCACGCCCGTTCCACGATCCCTTTACCAATCTTTTTGTGGTAGTTCTTGCTGAAGGTAAGTTTTTTCAAGTCTCAATTCCATCATTCTGACTTTTCGGAGCATTTGGACCGGGCGTCGGGTGACAACGATCCCGCGAAAGTCGACTTTCAGGCGGCTTGCCAGATTGTGGGGTTGCCGTCAATTTTGTGTGGCAGCTAGCTTTTCCGGGCAGATAGCATAGCAGAGCATCGTTTGTTGAAAGGGCAGCCGATGAACCAGCTTTGCTAACCCCCGTTCTCTTGACGTTTTCACAGACCTCCTTCCACACACACACAACCCGCGAAAATGGCCAACCCCAGAGTCGAGGAGCTTCCTGATGACGAGCCCACCAAGAAGGTGACGATCGAGGAGCAGGAAGACGATGACAGTTCCGATTCGGAGATCGAGGCGGGCGACTCCAGCCTGCCCGCCGGCTCGACCGCTGTCATCCACTCGCGTAACGAGAAGAAGGCTCGCAAGGCTATGGAGAAGCTGCACCTGACCCGCATCCAGGGCATCACCCGTGTCACGCTGCGCCGGCCGAAGAACGTGAGTCTACACTGCGAAGAGAAGGGACAGGGAGCTTGGGAGGGACGCAAGCAGTGTTGGTGGGAGATGCATGGAGACAGGAAGAGGCTGGCTGACCAAAGCATCACAGATCCTCTTTGTTATCAACAACCCCGAGGTGTACAAGTCCCCGAACAGCAACACGTACATGTAAGCACCATCCACGTCCTACCCACCACCCCAGCTCCAACCATGGACTGACCATCATCCCCCACAGCGTCTTCGGCGAGGCTAAGATCGAGGACCTGAACGCCTCCGCTCAGGCCGCTGCCGCCCAGCAGCTTGCTGCCGCTGAGCAGCACGACCACGCGGGCCACGACCACGGCGAGTCCAGCGGCAAGGCCGTCGAGGGCGGTGACGCCACCGCCAGCAAGGCTGCCGAGGAGGAGGAGGACGACGGTGAGGAGGTGGATGCTGAGGGCATCGAGGACAAGGACATTGAGCTCGTCATGACCCAGGCCAACGTATCACGGAAGAAGGCCATCAAGGCGCTCAAGGAGAACGACAACGATATCGTCAACTCCATCATGGCTCTCAGCATCTAGTTATAGCGGGCACACAAGCACACACGCCTCCCTTTCCATTCCATTCTTGGGTGCATTAGCCTTACCAAATGGGTCTGCTGCTGGGGGGGGGGTGACATGGTGGCCTTCCTTTTGTACCTCCGATTTCTACTTTGGTTGGACTCCGGGAGATGGGATAGTCAAAAAGTTAATGGGAGTCGATCCTCTCAGGATTTGACTACTGGAAAATGAAAAGCTCATGGACTGGAAAAGGTCTCTGCATTTCTGAAATCATCTGTTCTTTCGTGAAGTTGTTACATGTCCCTTGGTGTACCTGCGTTTCCCATATTCTAAATTTGGGCTTTGACGGTGGAAGCTTGATCTGAGAAACGCAGTCTTACAGCTTGCCGGTCGAATTGAAATTTCCAAAACACTTCATCTGGTCAGCCATTACAGCTTTGTCATTTCTAATTCTTTTCAATCCCTTTGGATGATTGTCTTGGAGAAGCTGCTCTTTCCTGCCTGTTCCGATCATCTCATCACGTGATCGCCCGGGCGTCGGCTCAAACTTACTTTAGCCATCTGCGACCATCGCCAATCCAGACCAACGTCAACTCTCCGCTCCTCCCCGAGTAACCCATCCACAACCACCCAAGATGGCCGCCGTAAGTCCTCCTCCCTGGTCAATTGACACACAGGCACTCTCCTCTTCCACGATCACAACCCTTCTTCTCAAACAACCCCCGCCCCGGGCCTTCTCCGATCTTCTCCGACAGCGCCGCAATGACGAACCGAAACCTTCGTGAGCTAATTTCTGTCTTCCCGCCGTATTAGCGATCCGCGTCCCTCAAGCTCGACTGGTCCCGCGTGACCACCTCGCTCGGTCTGCGTGGCCAGACCGCCGCCTCGCTACAGGCCTTCAAGGCGCGCAACGACAACGCCAGGCGCAAGGTGCAGCAGCTGTCGGAGCTGCCCACGACTGTCGACTTCGCCGCCTATCGCGCGACCCTCAAGAACCAGGCGGTCGTCGACGAGATCGAGAAGCGCTTCAAGGCGTTCAAGCCCGCCAGCTACGATGTCACCCGCCAGCTGAAGGCGATCGAGGCGTTCGAGGCTGAGGCGATTAAGAATGCTGAGGCTACCAAGGAGAAAGTCGACTTGGAGCTGCAGGACCTCGAGAAGACGCTGCAGAATATCGAGCAGGCAAGGAGCTTCGAGGAGCTTACGGTGGTATGTATATGGTTGGGGGCGAGGAGGTGGTGGTGTTGGGACGATGGCGTAATGCTGATACACTGCTTCTACAGGACGATGTCGCTGCTGCTGAGCCCTCCATCGACGAGAAGACTTCCAAGCTGGTTTCTCGTGGTCGCTGGGGCGTCCCTGGCTACAAGGTGCGTTCTACATGTAAATCCCTCGGGGCGATGAGTGCTGACAGCTGCTACAGGAAAAATTCGGCGATCTCTCAGTGCTATAGACGACACCATGGCGGCCCCCTTCCCTTTGTGTACTTTAGCATTCTAGATACCGGAATCGGAGGAGAGCAGCAGAGGAGCGGAATTGGACGACAGAAACCCAAGAAGAAAATCGCAGCCAGTTCTACATCTTCTATATGGCGCTTCTAAACTCGAGTGACACCCGCAACAGCTACCTAACCTACTAACCTAGGTAAACATCACCTCTACACACCAGCAACCCATCGCAACCCCTCGATCATCGCCTTCTCCGCCTCCAGCGCCTTATCCAACTGCGGCGCCTTCAGCCAGAACGTATGCGGCCAGCCCACGACCACATCTGTCCTTACTTCGACGCCCGCATTCCGCAGTACCTTCACATAGCACGCTCCGTCCGAGTACAGGCCGTCATTCGTGCACACCTGCACCCACGTCCGCGCCATCCCCCTCAGATCCTCGCTCTCGACCTCCAACGGCATCCTCACCAATCCGTCCCTTGGCCCGTCCATATCCAGCCGCGTGAAGAGGGATGTTTGAAACGACGAGTGCCGCGCGCTGGTGTGCATGTCGCGGAGTCTCTCGGGGACAAATTCAGTCCCGCGGAAGGCATCGGATGTGACGGGGCAGCGCAGCAAGACGCCGTGGAAAGGGATGCCGGTGCGGAGGGCGTGCTGTGTTACGAGGGCGGCGAGTTGGCCCCCACTGGAGGAGCCAACTACGATGATCTTTGCGTCTGGGTGGGACTGCGTGAGAGAAGTGAAGACGTCGATGCTGTCGTCAACGCACGTCTGGGCTGGATGCTGCGGCTTGAGGCGGTAGCCGACGCTGTACACCCGGACTTTTGAGAGAAAGGGAGCGGAGTCCTTCACCAGCCGGCGGCAGGACAGGTCCTCGGAGTCTGCCTCGCCAACGAGCAGGGCGCCGCCGTGGTAATACAGTAGCACCCACTCTGGCTCCCCATTCGCGGAGTTGCGGTCATACTGCCGCACCGGGATGGCATACCCGTCCTTACTCGACGGCACGGAGATGGATTTCGTCACGATCCCTTGAGACAGGTGGTGGTCTCGCGCACCAGGGGCCATCATGGCGGCGTTGCGCTTGCGGCATTCGTCTGCGTAGAGTGGTTGACGGGCAATGGGGTCTATGGCTGGTTTGGGGGCGAGAAGATTGGCGGAGACTTCGTGGGCGAGCCAGACCGGGTCAAGCGGGGGTGCCTGGGGAAGAATGTGTGGTTCGTCTTCCATCGTGGGGGATTGGCCGGGTGGCGAGGCTGGTTTTACAGGAGCTGGTAGGCTGGCAGACTATCAGGGTCCTGGGTGGAAGTCGCAGCTTCACGCATTTCCCGGTCTCTCGAGACTGTATGTGACATGCCCGGCTCACAACACGTTAGTTACGCCGGGTAAGGAGCATGAACAGTGCAGTCATGAGTTGGGATTTATGATGCGTCATCCGGTATTTCCACCAATCGGAAGTTGATTCTAAGCGCACGAAGCGCTGAGGCGTTTGCGCCTGGCGGTCGGCACGATATACGTACAGAGATGGAGACGGCTGCAAGACCTCATTGTGAAGAGCACGATGGTGATACCAACGTCTACGCGCCTCGCTACACAGCTTCTCATGGATCTGCGCAGGCCCAAGAAAGGCATTGGAACGGGAAACATCTGCCCAGGAATTGCAACGCCATCAACTATCCCGAGGCCACTGTCGCTGCCAGGCGAAAGGCATCGCCACGGGAGGAGCATCGGTCCATGGTGGTAGATATCCACGCAATACTCTCGGCAAGAAACGCTTTTGCAGGACCTTGTCGGCACCCACTGTTAGACACTGTCGTATCCACAAGTATGTCCACTTTTTTTCCATATTCAGAATGGAAGAGGCCGCATCTGAGTCTCGCGTCGTTCATTCTCACGCCCTCCAGTTGACGTGACAAAGCGCCTTTAGGGCTGAAAGGGTATCCTTGCTCAACTCCACTGCAGGTGAAACTCGCTGATGTGCGTTTATATGAGTGTCCTCTTCCCTGCTCATCCTTGGCGTTGCCAACCCCAAATTCAAGACCGACACAACACCACACTTATTAGACAGTCACCATGGTCAAAGGCAGTTGCATGTGCGGTCAGTCGACCTACGAGTACAGCGGGGAGTATTCGGCATTTGTGAGTCCTCGTACACATGGGTGGTGGCCCCGCGGGGATCAAGGGTTGCGCTAACGATAGGGCAACGACAGGTCGCGTGCCACTGCATCCCCTGCCGCAAGACGAGCGGCGCCGATAGATCTTTGAATCTCGTCGTCCCCAATAGCTCCATCACGGTGACGCCGGACTCGCCGGAGAAGCTCACGACGAGGAAGGGGGATAGCGGTGCGGACCTGGTATATCACCAGTGTGGGAATGTAAGTCAGTCTTGGATCGGTAGCAGTCCTCTTCTCCAGAGCTCTGAGGGATATTGGTGCCTGCCATTTTCTTGAGAATTTCCTGATGATGGCTGAAAACCGCGAACTGACATGAAGGGGGAGGGGGCTGCAGTGCGGCAGCATTATGTATAGCGAGCCCAAGGGGGGGCCAGAGATCCTGTTTCTCAAGGTTGGCCTCCTCGATGACAAGGAGTTTCTGGATAGCCTGGGACCGCCGAAGCTTGAGGTCTACTGCAAGCGTCTTTGGGCCTGGGAGAAGCCTATTGAGGGGGCGAAGGTGGAACAGTGAGTGTCGTTGAATCGTTGCTCTCAGTGCACAACGTTATCTCAGGTCGGTGCTGGTGTACGGCATTTTATAGCCACGAGTGAATCACTGTGAAAGGGTGTATCTGTGCAAGCACGGGAGAGTCAAAATAGAGGTAGCACCCTCAGCTGACGCGTATTTCACACTCTATCAAACTCTCATTCCCGTCCTCACCATCCCATATTCTGTCAGTCTTGAATCCAGCAAGTTCCTCCAGCAAATGATGCCACTCCGCCTCAGTCCGCTCTCTCGCAGCATACAGCGTCATCATGAGAAGATCGAGTGCTGAAGTCTCCCAGTGCGCCTCCCGTGGCGGCACGACGTGGTCGTTTATGAAGAGTTTGCTATATCCGGGTTTCATGGCACTTTTGATGGTTTTCAGGACAGCCTGGCACAGCTGGTCCGGCCATATGTGCAGTACGGAGTGCATGAAGTATGCTCGAGCCCCTGGACCACCACTCAGTGTTCTCTATTCGGAGTCTGGAGGATAGGAACCGGGTGCCAGGGGAGATCTCACCTTTTACCGGCTGCTCATCATCAGACATGTCATGCACCATCGGCTCGATCTTCTCATCCAACTGCTTAGCCCGCTCTATCACAGGCGGCAGATCTTGCAGCACCAGCCTCCCAGGGTGATCAGGAAACCTGTTCCGAAATTCCATCAACTCATGCCCGACATTGCCACCAATATCCGCCAACAACACCCCCTCCGGTCCTCCTTCAAAGCCCTCGATCAGCCTCTTCCCCACAGGGGGGAATAATCCTTCATCCACACCCGACAACCGAGCTTGTATCCACCCATGTGGCGATTGAAATACTCCATGTAGCCTTTCGACTCGACCCATGGGAAGAAGAGTTTGTCCGTCTGGCAGGCGTGCTGATTCGCCGTGTCCGCCGGATCCTCGGGGTCCTTGTACCCGCGTTGACGAGCGTACTCGTGGAACATCACCTGCGCCTGGATGCTAGGCAGCACGGCACGGTAGCCGTCGCCGATGAGCGGGTGGGAGAGGCTGAGGCTGAAAGGGGTAGGCTTGTATACCTGGGGCCCGGCCTCGAGGATATAGCCCATGGCGCCGAGGTGGCGGAGCAGGCGATCTTTTGTGTGTGTCCGACTCTCCCGTCAGCGCTCGTTCTTCCGACAAAAACGCCAGAGTGAGGGGGGGGGGAAGGGGTTGGAAGACCCCCTTACTGAGAAGAACCGGATCGGCGCCCAGAGTTCGAGCGAGGTCGTCGACTTTCTGAGGCACATCTCTGTTCTTGGCCATCAGCCTCCACAGCCCGGTATCGACGTCGAAGGGAGTTGCGGAAGAGCCGTTGGCGGCCATGACAGGATCTCGGAAGGACACGCTAATCTTTGCGACTAAATGGTTTTTTCTTTCTGTCATAGGTTTTGTTTGGGGCAGTAACCGCTCTCTATACTTTGTACCAACCAAGTGCTGTATTCGTCTCAAAATCCTATTTAGGCTCTCGCAATTAAAGGTGTGAGTGCGTTATTCTCCCGTCCCATACCAGAATTCAACGCAAGTCTGTATGCCTAGAAGCTGGTGTAGTGTGATCGACAGAGTTCAGCCTGCAGAACACTATGCGTCCTGTGTCCTGTGTCCTGTGATACCCATTGAAGCTCTAAACTTATTCTATCCATAGGCCGGAGAATTAGTACAAGTCAAGCCTCCCGCTCAGGAGCAAGATATAATACTGTAGGCCGCAACCAAAACCTATGTACAGATCCGGCCGATCCCTCTGATCTATCCTCGAACTACTAGGTACAGTACCAAGTCCCACCAAAAGAACGAGGGATGTCCCTCCAGATTATCACGAACCTAGGAAATCCATCACTTTCGGACGCCCCAACACCCATCCCAGCTATACCTTTTC